>JANHGC010001985.1:171411-207972 GCA_027560395.1 Boaedon fuliginosus
CCCCGGAAGGGGTGAAGAGAGGCGGGATATAAATCTAATAAATAAATAAATAAATAAATAAATAAATTATTTCTATATATACATATTCAACTCACATACACTCACGTCTTATTTATAAGGCTCATTTTCCCCGTTATCACTGAACATATTCAATAGTTCTCAAGTTGTTAGTTTTCTTAAATTTATTAAAGAGACAAAAAGAATCCTAAAAAAAAGGAGTGAAAAGGTATATATAAGTAAAAGAAAGAAAAAAAAAACATCAAAGAACTTGACAACTTCCCAAAAGGAAAGGCACCGTGGTTTTATCTCTCTTCTTATATTGAAAATTACAAGACAGTTTCAAACATTACTACTTGGAAAAAATGTACTGTGTTAAAAACAAATGGTGGAGCTGGCAGTTTGCCCAGACTCTCTGCCTTGAGAGATATAAACAAAATATAAACAAAAAAGAGTACCGGGGGGTGGGGATGGGGGAATCCAGATGTAGAGACTTTTAAATGGAGGCTTTTACTACAAAACCACAGGCTCAACTCAAACTCAAACCTCTGCCACAGCAGATTCCACAGAATGAACACAAGCAGACTTGTTCATCAACAGATTTGATAAAGATAGGATGAAAAGGCCAGAGTTGCTTTTGGTGAGATCAGCAGTTATATAAATTAGATGAATAAATAGTAACATCACTCTGTTATTTCCTCCTTTGTTTTGTTTTTATACTTTTTTTCAATGTCTCTAATTAATACTGATAGGGGTTTGCATGTATTTATTTGTTGTTTTAGCTTTGTTGTACAATGCCCAGAGTCACTTTTGGTGAAAGGGACAGCTATATAAATTAAATAAATAAAATAAACTCTGTCAAATCTGTGAATCTGATATTTGTGATTAACACAAAATGAGACTGGAAAACTCATGATGTATTCATCTGTCAAGACTTTAAGCTTTTGTAAACATTTCTGGTTTTTCTGAAATTTGTTTAGTAAAAATCAGGACAATTTGATATTTTGTTTTGATTAGAACCCCATTTCTAATATGATTTTACTGTTTCCTTGCAAAATATATGTAAAATCTTAACTGCTGCGGCAGGAGGAAGAAATTGTACAACAATAATATTGAAACTAGTCCTAATCTTTTTCTTGTTGAAAAAATGTTTATCTTTGTTTACTCATTTATTTTAAAGTCCACTACAATTCTAAACTCCAAATATTCTATATTAGTATTGGGATCTTACAAAAATGGAATTAAATCATCAGTAAGGTAAAGCATTCTCCTTGATCGGAGAAGAGAGGTGTTCCCCTTAATCAGCATTCCCCTTGATCGGGGAAGAGAGACGGGGTACAAATTTAATAAATAATAATAGTAATAATAATAATAGTAATAATAATAGTAATAATAATAAAGGTAAAGGTTCCCCTCGCACAATATGCTAGTCGGTTTCCGACTCTAGGGGGCGGTGCTCATCTCAGTTTCAAACCCGAAGAGCCAAAGACATCTTCATGGTCATGTGGCTGGCATGACTATATATCGAAGGTGCATGGAATGCTGTTACCTTCCCACCAAAGGTAGTCCCTATTTTTCTACTTGCATTTTCACATGCTTTCGAACTGCGAGGTTGGCAGAAGCTGGGACAAGTAATGGGAGCTCACTCCGTTACGCGGCACTAGGGATTTGAACCGCCAAACTGCTGACTTTACCCATTGAGCCATCGCATTCCTTTTCCATCAGTTCTCAATTTATAAACTTCCCTTCTTATATTTATACCTGTTATTTTTTCATCTTGCCTAATATTCCTATTCAAAAATTCCAACACCAATATAAATGGTAGGCGAGACAAGGAGCATCCTTGTCTCATACCCTTTTGAATTTCACATGGTTTAGTTAAATCTCCATTAATAATAATCTTTGCTTGCTTTGATCATTGAATAAATTTCTTTCCAAATCCTTATCTTCCAAATCTTTTTTAAAAAAATTAATTACTAAAGCGGCCTGTTTCTCATTATATTGTTAAGTATTCAATAATGTTCAAAACAGTCCTCACATTATCACATTGAAATTAATCTATGGTTTTTATCTTGACATCTTGCCCCTTCTTTGGTAATAATGGAATATTAACTTCTTTGCTCTCTGTAATACTCCATTCATTATATCCTTTAGTGCAGGACTGTCGAACTCAATTTCATAGTGGGCCGCATCAGGGTTGTATTTGACCTCAGGGGGGCCAGGGTGTGTGGCCACAGTGGGCATGGCCAGCTCAACATCACTCATGTCAGGGATTCCTGTGGTGGACCGAGAGCTCTGCCAGCAAAAACAGGCTCCCAAAATCCGTTTTCACTGGCAGAAGCACTGCGGGCCAGTCCGTCACTGGTGCCAGGTCGGCCCAGTGGGCCAGATCTAAGCACCCTGTGGGCCAGATACAACCTCGGGCCTTGAGTTTGACACTCCTGCTTTAGTAGCTGAATAAGTTGATCCTCAAAGCATTTATAATATTGCCTTGTAGGGCCACCTGGACCTTTACCTTCATTTTTTAATAGTTTCTGATATTTCAAAAGTAGCTTCTGGATCACTCATAAGTTGTCTCTGAGCTTGTGAAAGTTTAGGTAAGTGTTGTCTTTGCAGATATTTGTCTATTTTATGCATATTGAGTTCCTGTTTCTTGTACAAATTAGGTTTAAATTTGTGAAAGGACTATTTAATAAAATCATTATCTTTATTACACTGTCACCTTCATAGATTTTCTCAATCGTTCTCTTTTCTCTTTCTATTCTTCATTTATATGCCAGCCATCTTCCTGGTTTGTTTGCAAATTCAAAATGTCTTTGTTTCACATAATTCAACTTAATTTCTATTTCTTGAACTGTTAAAACAGACAATTGTTGTAACAATTTAATCTGATGTACATTTTTAGAGTCCATAGGTGTCTTTTGAAATTTCTTTCTTTCTCTTTCTTTCTTTCTTTCTTTCTTTCTTTCTTTCTTTCTTTCTTTCTTTCTTTCTTTCTTTCTTTCTAATTTCATCCAATATCTTTCGCATCTTTTCCTAGGATTTCTTCTTCTCTAGACAATTATATTGTATAAAATAGCCTCTCTTAACTGCTTTACTAGATCCCAAACAGTCATTAAATTTGTCCCTTTAGTCAAGTTACTATCAAAGTATTCATTTAATTTCTTTTTACAATCCTTTACAATCATCTCTTTTTGTAAAGTAGGAATGTTATGATTGGGTTGTATAATTATACAATTATACAACTGTCATGGGTAGACATTCATTCTTTATAGTGAGACGTTTTTCTTGCACTGTTTTAAAATCACATTTAAATCCTGCCAGATCTTACTGGATTGGCTTCAAGATTTATACCTGAGCCAGAATCTCTTAACAAATTGGTAGAAGAATCCTCCTCTGTCATCATTCCCAGCCTGGCAGATGATGATACAGATGAAATTAAGCTGAAATTAAGCTAACTGTGGAATGTTCGGATCTAGTTGCCATTCCTGTTGCTTGTTAAAGGCAAAATAGGTTTTATTTATCCAGATCAAAATTTTTGTCCATACAGTCTGATAATTCGAAGTCTAAAAAACTTTTATCAGGAGAGGGGTGAGAGATGTACACTGACAGCATCATCTCAAACCTTTGGATAGCTTTCTTTGAAATAGCACACAACCCATGCACAGGGGTAATTATATACCAAGAGGCATCAAACTCAATTTCATTGAGGGCCTTATCAGGGTTGTGTTTGACTTCGGGGGCCAGGGGGGCATGGCTAGCTTGACGTCACTCATGTCAGGGGCACCTGTGGGGGCCCTAGCACTCTGCCAGGGAAAACAAGCTCCCAATATCCGTTTTCGGCTGGGATGGCCTCCTGCAACCCTCTGCCAGTGAAAACTGAACTCGGGAGGGCTGCACGGAGCGGCAGAGGCATCGCGGTTCAGTCCTTTGCTGTTTCCAGGGCAGCCCCACAGGCCAGATCTAAGCATCCTGTGGGCCAAATTTGGCCTGTGGGCCTTGAGTTTGACACCTATTATATACAGAAGAAAATAAGGAAACCTGTGTTCAGAAAATATACTTACTAGCCCAGAGAAAAGTTAAATAACTTTTGAAGTTATTTAAAAGCAATAATAAAGGAAATGGGGATCACTGGATGCAAATTTGTCCTCAAATAGAAGAAAACAAAGGATGCAAGAAACTTGCTTTGCAGTTTAATTGGGTTTGTGAGAAATTGATGGAGGCACTCCATTAGAACTCAGTAAAACAAAGTCTAATAACAAATAACTGTGAGGAAAGTCTATGTTCTAGATGCCTGAAATTGTATTAATGTTGCTTGCTCTGACACATAAACACAAGTATGTACTGAGGTATTTTATAAACATAAGACACAGCTCCATACCTGTAACAGCTGTATGCAGAAGAAAATGTAGCAATCGTTGACAATAATATTGCCTTTCTTACCATGCTAATCTGACAACAAAAAGAGGGCAACCATTTTACATAGCAGGAAATATAATTCCCACTTCTTCTGTGTTGGAACACCATCCAATTACATATGTAAATAAATTCTGGTTTAGCTGTTTTGCACTGAAGTCTCCCTTGGAACCTTTCTTGTTGAAGCATAGCCACTTTGAGTGGAACAAATAAAATGTTATCCTGGGAGGATAAGATTGTCTCCCATTGAATTTTCAATGTTGTTATTTCGATATTAGAATTATGTACATATATTCTTCTGTACAGTGACTGTTGGAACGAGCAGGCTGGAAGCTCAGGTTTCTAAAGACTTCAAACACTTTTTATTTTATGTCTGAGTATAATTTAAATATTTAGATTTTTTTGATTGTTACAACTGATTGTCTTGTAGATAGGAAAAATATGTAACCAATATTTTAAATAAGATGTTTAATGGAATTCCACAGTAAAATTTTGCTGTCTCCCATATAGTCCTCCATGTCAGTTAAGATCTGTGGAAGGAAAGGCATTTTTCTGCAGGATCCTGTCTATAGAATTCTCTCTTAGGCTCTCACAGAATTCTTAAAAACTGGAAATTGAATCAAACTCTTCTTAAACAATACAATGACTTGAAGTAGCTAATATATAGAAGATATCATGCTATACTATCCGAATATACTTGTACTGGTTAAACTAGCAAAAGGAGCAAACCATGGCTCAAGTTGAAAATAAATAATGATACCATTACGTTTAGACATGGGCAGAGATCCAGGGCCTTGCAAGAGACTAAATGAGTCCTAGAAGTAGGCAACAAAAATGTATTGAAGAAAGGGCTGAATTAGCCACTTATTTTAAATCCCAAACTGTCCCAAATGTGAATGACAATCGTTTGAACCATTCCAGAGGTTTCCTGGAATAAAATGGGCCTTTTTGCTTGTTTTTAAAATACCTATTCAGCATTCCTGAGGCTAATAAGTAGTCTATTAATCTAGAATTAACCTAGGAAGGTAAAACTATTCACACAAACTGAAAGTAATGAGTCACCTCATACCATAAGACTTGGACAGAAATCCCCAAATACTTTATTATTCTCCTTTACCATAGAATAGGGGTGTCAAACTCACAGCAGTGTCACGTGACGTATCGGGACTTCCCCCCTTCGCTAAACCGGGCATGGGAATATCCAGCGCGTGATGCATCCAGACTGTGGGTGGGAGTTTGATAGCCCTGCCATAGAAGGATTCTGAGCAACGTCTATTTCCCTCTTACAGTATCAAAGATAAACAGCAGAATAAACAACATGCAATTATAAAACCTTCAGCACTGAGGAAAATTAAGCATCAAGGAAACATACAAACAAAAAAAAGCTACATATAATACTTCCACTCCAGGGCTCTCTAAAAAAGCCATATGTTAACGGGAGTTTGTCTATCTTGGGAAATATGCTGTTCCAAAGACAAGGTGATCAAAATTGAAAAAGCTGTATTATTCCATGGTCCCTGGAGATGACAATGCTTAAGAGAAGAGAACCAGAGACAGGCTACCCTTTTTGATCCTACCACATGGAGAGAAAGCACAGGGAGAATTTGGTCCTGCAGATATCCAGGTCCTTTAAACATGAGAACTAGCGTTTTCAATCACATCCAACAAATATCAAGTGGAGCTCTTAAAGTAGAAAGATTATTTAAGGAAACTTTGATACTTCCATCACTATTTGAGAAGCAGGGTTCTCCAATCTTGGCCACTTTAAGGCTTGTGATATATCATGATATGTAACTGGGCATCATTCACATACTGATGGTGTAAATACAATTCACCCAGGGCTGAAATTTGACTTGAAAGCATTTAGATAATCTATTTTCCCGCCAGGAGATGGATGTAGATGCATTCACACACAAAGCTATGTGTAACATTAAGTTTGACAGAACATAAATTGGGGAAACTATAAACTTATTTACATAGTAGATCATGGCACCCTCATTGCATAGCATTCTTGCCATATGGCATTATTCAAGGATTTGCATGTAACTTGCATGTTTAAGGAAACAGCCTTGAACAATCAACATTTGTCTGAGTCATGACTATTTTGCCATTCATCTGAAAAATATTACTACCTACCCATTAAATGACTTTTGCCTTCTTCCCAATTAATGATTTAATAATCTTTCAGATGCACCTAGGCTTTTCTGAATATAAAGAGAAACAGTGGTAACCTTTACTTACATGAAACCCCAAGCAACCTTGGTGGTGGCGGTGGAGGTGGAGGTGGCGGTAATGGAGGAGGTCTACATTGGCAGATATGCTGGCAATTATCTGTAGTTTTTTCTACTAGAGGCTTAGCGCATGGCTTCTGGAGTTCGCCCTGAGTAATCTGCAAAGAATGAACAAGCATTCAACTGATTATCTCTCTTCAATACTTGAACAATCAGCTCCATGTCTAATAAGCTTAGTCAGCAATTCATTTCTCATTTTTGTATACATGGCACTCTCAAACACGGTATGTGAAACTTCTATCATTTCAATCCAAACAGTAGTTTCCTGTTTGTGGAGAAACAGAATACAGCGTCCTTTTCATTTCTTTTCTAAACTCTTCATTGTGTTCTCCACTGTCTCTCTTTGCTTTCTTATTTTCTAGCATACAAAAAGCTGAATTTGTAACTGGGTAAATGGAGGGCATAGTCCTCTGATCTGAATCAGGATGGGGTTTGGGGTGGGAAACAGATGGTAACCTTTTGTCTCCCCTACAGCCCCAGTCTGGGTCAAGGTTCTTGCATCTGCCACTAGGAAAACATAAGACTTACTTTCTGCATGACTTCATATTCCTCGTTTGGCCCTATATCTTCTGTTGCCTTACTTTTTGGTCTAAAATTGTCCCCCCCTCAATTTTCTTTTACAGGTAGTTCTTGCTTTACGACCACAATTGAGCCCAATTGTGATTGCTAAGCAAGACAGTTGCTCCATTTTACAACATATCTTGCCACAATTGTTAAGTGAATCACTGCAGTAAAGTTAGTAACATGGTTGTTAAGTGAGTCTGGCTTCCCCATTGACTTTGCCTGTCAGAAGGTCATACAAGGTGATCACATGACCCTGGGATGCTGCCACTCTCATCCATACATGCCAGTTGCCAAGAGTCCAACTTTTTTTCCAATCAAGTTTTTATTATTATTATTTTGTTTACATAGCATCTCTTGCCACAACAGAGTTGATATGGGCATATTTCCAAACATCCAATCAGTCCTTAACTTCCAATATTATACATTATTCCCCTTCTCTTCAACATTGTATATGATATCCCTAATTTCAATTCCCTGTCTAGCAACCATCTAGAAAACTGCAAAAAAATGCAGTTAAAACAGTTACATAAGTTAATTCATTTACTTATCCATTATTACTATCTCTTAATCATTATCAAATTAAAATATCAAATATCAAATATTTACATTCTTTAATTTCCCCCCTTTTCTTCTATCTATACCATTTAAAAAAAAACAAAAGAACAACAACAACAACCTCCAACCCAGAGTCCAAATTTTGATGCAGCAACGGTCATGTGAAAAAATGGTCATAAGTCATTTTTTAAAAGTTCCATTGTAGCTTCAAACAGTCACTAAACAAATGATCAAGTTTATCTTTTTACTCTCAGGTTTGCCATTTTAAAATCTGATAATATCTACTATCTTTGATTTTTTCTTTAAAGACCATTATATTTTTATTTAATTCCATATCCCTCATCCTGAAATACAGCCAAGGCATTTGTGAACACTCATTGTATCCAAATGCAATGAAAATCTATGCTTCATATAAACAGTTAATAAGAACAACTTCAAAATAATAACCTGGCTGATCTAAACTCTAGCAAGGCATTATGGGAAGCTGGGAGGATCCCAGCAATGCCTGATAGGGATTTCACAGTCACTGATCAAACACAAAGAACAGGGTATTCTCTTGACCAAAGATTGAAATAACAACTAAATATATTAAAGAAATCACAATTAAATGAATCTTTATCTTTAAGGTTAGCAACAAATAAATCAAAAAAGGGAAAAAAGAATTTTAAAAAATCTCAAACAAACTTAAAATAGTTTTGTCTTGGATCATTATAACATTATAATGGTCAGAGCATCATCTGGCGAAAATTTTATTTTACAGCATGAAAAAAGGAGGAAGGGTACTGTCTACAGGCAGGGGTCTCCAACCTGGGCAACTTTAAGACTTGTGGACTTCAACTCCCAGAATTCCTCAGCCAGCTTTGAGTACAATGAATTCTTCCATGCAATCTTCCATGCAGGGAATTCTTCCCTGATCAAGAATCAGGGAAATGAACTGTCATGGTCTCCTGGGAGGTATAGAATGTTGAACCATGTACCAGATTCATACAATTCATAAAACTGTGGCACTGATTGGGTCATTAGGCCATCAAATCTAATCTTCTGATATAAGGGGGAATTCAAATTAAAAATTCTCAGACAGTTGGCTTGACTCAACCAGTGAATGTATTATTTTTGGTCTGGAAGTTGTTGAAATGTGTATGGAGGTTATGGGAGTGCTAGGAGATGCAAATATTACAAGAACGTTGAAAGCATTTTAGTGGCTTTCTATTAGCTATTAAACAAGTAGTCTTGGTTATGGTATATACGTTCTAAACAATCAAGACCAGGATAGCTGATATATGACCTACCCTGATATACACAGGTAGTCTCTCCAATTGGAACCAGGATTCTCATTGCTCAGCAATGCAACTGTAAAGCACAATGCCATGTGACCGTATTGCTTACTGACACCAATCCTGACACTTCTGGTTGCTGTTGTAACCAGGAGTGGGTTACTACCGGTTTGACAACTGGTTCGCTGTGTGCACGCATTTCGTTCAAAACTAGCAAGGAACCTTACCTCTTCCTGGAACTGTGGTAAAGAAAAACAGCTCAGGTGCGGCAATGTGCATTGCCACACCAATCAGCTGGCCTTACAAAGAAGGGAGTAAAAGGTAAGAATAACGCAGGGGCAGGTGGGAGGGGCAAAACCTGACACTGAAAGAACCGGTTCGCCTGAAACAGCTCCAAAGTAATAAATGGTTCGCCTGAACCAGTAGAAACCCACTCCTGGTTGTAACCCCAAAATCTGAGAAGAGTTGGGAGTCTCCGGTAAGAACCACAGGCATGCTGTTGCTAGAAGGCTGGGCAGGCATTGGGATGACTGTGCAGGCCATGTGCAAGTGAAGGAGGCTCTGGAAAGGCCAGTGCAGGCCATATGCAGCCATGGCAGATGATAAAGTGGC
The DNA here is from genome assembly GCA_027560395.1 of Boaedon fuliginosus. Taxonomy (NCBI): domain Eukaryota; kingdom Metazoa; phylum Chordata; class Lepidosauria; order Squamata; family Lamprophiidae; genus Boaedon; species Boaedon fuliginosus. Next base: position 181,121 of record JANHGC010001985.1, read on the forward strand.
AGGACTTACCAGAGCAACTTGCAACCTTTCTTGCTGGCTTCCCCACTGATTTTGGTTGTGAGAAACTGACAGGGAAGGTCGCAAATGATCATGTGACCATGGCTCCCCGCAATGTCATAATCACAAGCTATACACTCGAGTACCTGGATTGCAACCACAGAGGTGCCACAATGGCCAGAACTGGTCATATTTGTCCATTTTTTTCAGTCTTTTGACATGATTTCTGTGTCAAGGTTCCGACTGACAAACTCAACCAACGATCAGATCATTTCAGCACACATGAAAGCAATTCTTAGACAAATCGGATTGTCTTGGAGTACTGACTTGGTTGGGTTTGTCAGTCAGAACCTTGATAGTCTGAACAAATGAATGTAAGTTGAGGACTACCTACAGGTAGCCCTAGACTTACAACCACAATTGGATATGCTGCAACAGTCATAAGTCACTTTTTTCAATGCCATTGTAACTTTGAACAGTCGCTAAATGAACTGTTGTAAATTGAGGACTATCTGTATACCTAAATAATACCTACAGTAATCAATATGTAATCAATAAATCAACCCTTGATTTTTTTTAACAAAAATATCATGAAAAATGAACCACCTACAGATAAATTTAATTTTCATGGTAGTTTGGTTAAAAATTGGAGGGTTTACTTAGTCACGGATGTGCTTATCCACAAGTATGTAGGGATATATAGGGTACCTTTAAAAAATATCATACATATGAGCAAGTAAGCCTATCTGTGGATATGCTAAAACCATCTTTTGGGATGTATTTTGGCACCTGAAATTACTGGCTTAGCCACATGTATACACAATAAGTAAAAAAATTTTTTTAATGTATATAAAAATTAACTGCAGGCCCTATTTTAAAGAAGAGTTGCATCTTAGTCCGCAATATTTCACCTAAACAATTCTTGTTGTAGCACATTCATATATCACCTAAAAAGAAATGAAAAATGCTTTCTCCATACTATTTTATATTATACATTTTTACCAATAAATTAACCAAAATTCACACCATGAATCAACTGACATTTTGTAAGTCAGAGGACAAATTTATGGCAGAACTCTAGAATCTATTTCTATACACCCCTAATTTTATTTTGCTTGTTTGTACTTACTGTATATATTTGCATGTGTAAATAATATATTCACAAGATGTACAGCTGATTAGTGTTGATTTTATTGCTGATAGGGTTATTTACCCATTCAAGGTAGCTATGAAAGTTGGACCATAAGGAAGGCTGAGCATCAAAGAATTGAGGCTTTTGAACTATGGTGCTGGAGAAGACTCTTGCGAGTCCCTTGCACTGCAAGGCAATCAAACTGGTCAATCCTAGAGGAGATCAATCCTGACTGCTCTTTAGAAGGCCAGATCTTGAAGAAGAAACTCAAATACTTTGACCACCTCATGAGAAGGACTCACTGGAAAAGAGCTTAATGCTGGGAGCCATTGAGGGCAAAAGAAGAAGGGGACAACAGAGAATGAGATGGCTGGATGAAGTCACTGAACCAGTCAGTGTGAGCTTAAATGGACTCTAGGGGATGGTAGATGACAGGAAAGCCTGGAGGAATGTTGTCCATGGGGTCACGATGGGTCAGACATGACTTCGCAACTAACAACAACAAACGGTCATACTCAAGTGTAATTAAATGTGTCAAGCCCAAATTTATAAAAGCAATACTTCCAGTTTCAAGAGGTGTCAAGAATTCTATTTTATGGTTACAAACAGGTTTGATTTTTGCATATGCCACAGCCTGGAATCTAACTATTGTCTTAATTTCTGATTAAACTGACTTTTTTTTCTCCTGTGGGTTTATGGCCACACTGGTCCTCAGATACCATTTTAAATTGACTAACAAAAACTAATAGTGGATTCCATTATTTTGGACTTTCTTTGGAAGGTCTCTATCCATTAGGCTTGAAAATGCCAGACATCTTAAACAATGTATCTGGGACATTGATTTTCAAACCAGTTGAAGCTTAGTATCCAACTCTACTGTTTATAGATTCTTTTCAAGTGGGCACAGGCCTTCATTTTACCTCTCTTCCATTCCCATTCTGAAATTTTGTCATGCTTTCACCTTTGACTGGTTGGGTGCACTACCTTTTTCAGTTCTCTGGGCATGAAATAATAATAGTTAAAAAATCCCCGTGCTTAATTCTGGGTGGAGATAGCTCTGTAGAATCCCTAAGCCATATGTTCCTTTGTGGGTCTTGCTATAGGGAATCATGGAAGAGATATATTTATCTTATTTTAAAGAACTACCCTGGTAGAGTACACATGTGTATCTATCTCCGCTTCTGTCTGACTAAAAGCCCTGACAAATCTTTCCAGGTTGCCAGATTTTGTATTGTCATTTGTTGTATTGTTCCTACCTAGGATTGACATTTAGACATTTAGGCTGACATTTTAGAATTTTGGTGATTGCCAATGCTATTTGTAGTACAGTTACTATAATAATGTATTTTATGACATTTTATTGCTTTTTAAAGTTTTATCGATAATTCCAGGACTACATATTTTATTGTTGTGCCTTTTGGCCCCATAGCAATAATAAAGGCTTGATTTGATAACTTGTTTTTTAGCAATGCTATGGAGTTCCCCACTTTCTGGGGGAAATGGAAAATAAAAGCTGAAAGGAAGACTGGGAGCGCTGTTTTTCTTTTGACAGAAATTGTGTTGAATCTCAGCCTTTTCCAACAGAACACAGAGTACACAAAATTGGTGGCAGGCCAAGGGTAGCATCTGCACTTACATTCTGTGAATTAGCAAACAATCTGTTGCTAGATGAAATAGATGCAGATTCCATATCGAGCTTTCTGAACACCTTGTAGTAGTTTCAAAGCCATTTCATTCCCATTTCCAGTAATCACACTTTATTTATTTGGCCAAGAACTATATATTCTGTCTTTCTGTTTGCTTAGCCAAGATGGCTAATCAAATCAAAGTTGCATAAAGAACATTTCCCTCTCGCTACATGGGAAGCTGTCTCATAGCAGGTGAGGCAATTTGTCTGCCTTGACCAATTTTATCTTCTCTAACTGGCAGCCGATTTTTGTTCCTATCACCTGTTCCTGTTTTCTTTGGATCTGAGATTCTGTATGGTGAGGCTGAGACAGACCTTGTATACTCTACTATCTTTAATGAAGATAGCTCTACTATTAAGCTATGAAGTGAAATGAGAGAGTATTTAAGATATTTGTTTTGTGGTCTATGTTTGTATGTGTATTGTACGCGCGCACACACACACACACACACACACACACACACAGGCACAAAGTGGGCTTTCAGCCCACAACAAACTTCACACATTAACAAGAAAACCAGTAAATAACAATTAAGATCAGCTCTGTCTGCTGTACTGAAAATAATATAAAATTAAAAACAGCATGATATGCCACTTCTAAAAAAGTGTATATCACGAGGCACATACAAAAGGGATCATCATGACACACAACTCTGTTTCTGTCAGACATCACAGATGTGGATGCTGCTGATTAAAATTCAAGTAAAAAAATAACCAAGTTAGACATGTAAACACTTCTTCAGCTGTTTAAAAACCATAGCCAAATATCACGACAATAGCGCACCAAAATCAATTAAAAAATCATTTAAAAGGGCATTGGCAATTAAAATATGTCAGGAACCTAAATGTGGCCACTACACTGGAAAAACATGAGAGTAGGAATATGTCATTCCCCCCTGCCCCTAAGTGTGAGAAGGAAGAGGCTGCATGGATGTTTTGGTGAGGTTTGGCATGGCCATAAAAAAGAATCCCTTAATACTGTTTGATCCTTTCCTAGGTGGCAAACTTGAAAAGTCTTTGTTTGCTGTGTGTAGATCCTAGGAAACTACATTTGGAAGAAGCCATTCTTTTCAGAAGGAGTAGCACTATATTAACTTGTGATTAGTTGTTGTTTATGTAAGTTAATATTAACGTTGAATTAATAGTTAGTGTTATAGTTAATGTTATAATGCAGTTAGTTAACAATTGGGAGCCAAGCAACTTAGCTTGCATGATTTGTTATGGGGTATCACAGACGTCCAGCACAGATTCTGCGTTGGCTGCCATTTCCTGATCTCCCTTCAAGGGATCCTCACCCAGGGGCCATTGTGATAGTTAAAATAAGAGACAAGCATTGCTGAGAGGATGCTAGCCAGTCCAGCCCTTATCATAATGCTGACAAATCAGTTGCATGTGGAAATAGGCAATTCTAACCACACTGACATGGCAAACATGCATATCTGATGCATCAGAGGGAGAATATTCCCTCCTTTCAGAGTAGTCCTTTCAGAGTAGTTAAAATGTTCCTCGACCCCCATTACTCAAAGCTATCTGAATTCAGTTTTAATTTAATAATTTAATTTTAATTTTAATGTAATTTTAATTATTTTAATTTTAATTATTATTTTTTTTAATTTATTAGCTGTCCATATCACCATAAGATAACATAAATTAATTTTGTCCAGTTTGCTGTCCAAACCAAACAAGAACCAACATATTCAGAATACCTGATGACTTAAACCCAGGTTTGTGAATTCACTGGTTTCCCTTTCTCCTAAGATGAAACTTTTAAAGGGAGCATGGGAATTGTCAGATTTACTTCACAATGTGTCATTGTGCAATCAGAGCAACATGTAAAGAAGCCAACTGGGTGACCAATGAGTATTGCGATTTCTGAGTGTGACAGAACGGTGCTGCCTGAAATACTATATGGCCTCTTGTCTTATGATCTACCAGATATGCAAACTGTACTTGTAATGTGATAAATTCAGCCTAGGAAAATAACAAAGAGTTGATAAAGGATTCACACTGAGTGAACGTGAGAAAGGAAGTACAATGAGTGGACATGTAAAATCATTAGGGTTGGGATTTCTTCTTCCTTTTGGAAAGGAAGAAGATGGCCCAAGCCAGATTTAGGCAGCTTTGCATGTTGAAGATCTGCAAGTTCCAATGCAGTTTAGGAAAAGCACTAAATGTGCACTTAGGGATCAAATTTGAGAGTTCATGTTGATTTGACTGGAGGGAAAAAAAGGTCTAAAGAAGATCCAAGAAGAAAATTAGTGAGTGGCTAGACATACAGTATGATGGTGCCAGCTAAATGCAATCAATGCCTTTGACTAGCGCTAAGCAATTTAGTAGAACTATGGGAGGAACTGCTTTATACAGGTAGTCCTCAGATTATGACTGTTCATTTAATGATATTTTCAAAATTGTGATAAAGCTAAACTAGGCGGTCTTATGACCCATCTTCAAACCTGTGACCATTGAGATTATATGATCATGATTCAGGCACTTGGAAGCCAAATTGCAGTTACAAAGGCTGCAGGATCAATGATTGCATTTGTGATTTTGTCTGCTGGGTTCCACAAAGTCAATGGGAAGTCACCAGGAAGTGACAAGTTGCTCTTATATATGCCACTTTTTCCACCTACCTGCCCACCTGAAGTTTGTAATGCTTGCCTGTGGCAGTTACTCACTAGTCTGCACTCTGCAGTGTCTGCCCATGACACCTGCCCATTCACCCATAGCTCTCAGGTGGGGCTCACCTGCCAGCCTGCTTGCCTGGGACTCCTGCCTCTTTTGATATTGCGATCCTCACTTTACAACTCATGCAGTCCTGGGATTAGGATGGTAACTGGGATTGTCAGGATTGCCACTGCTAAATGTTGTGGTCACATGAGGTCATGCTTTATGATCACATCACTTAGTGATGGAACTTCCAATGCTGATTGCCACTGTAAGCCCAAGAATAAATACACTGTCTTTAAATAAGTATTGCTTTATAGGCAGGGAGATGAGTTAATTTCTGAAGAATGGGAACAATTAGCATCATAAAGTACTTTACTGCTTCAAAGTTTGATTCTGAAGTCAGATGCACAGTAAAGGAGAAGGGTTTTCCTAGCCTTTGTAATGAGCTGTGCTCTGCAATGGGCTGTGAGAACAACCTTGAATAAAAGCTGCAGCCAAGACAATAGTCAGATAAGAGAAATCTGAATCTGAAGTAGGAATGTAATTTGAGAAAATATCTCAATTTGACCTTCCCAAACTTTTGGATATAGACAGGGAGTGGAGAGGCACATCCAGAATTGCAAGTTTTTTTTCTTGCTGTAACTCTTTAATAAAAGTAGTTTTAGTAGCAATAATTTTGGTATCCAAGTCTGATTTATCTCAGAGGCGCTGACATCAAATCCCACAAGTTTGAATGTGACTGAATGAATCTCACGAACAAGTTATAACACCAAGGACAGATTCACAGGAAAAAATGTACTGGCTCTTCTGCTTCAGGCAATGGATCCATCTTGGATACTCTTCATCTTTAACTTTGCATTTTGTTGCAAGTTAGTAAACAGAGTCAGGATGTAGCCTGAATTGCAGAAAATGTTTACATTGTTTTGTCCCCATTGTTGGTCTCACTCAACAGCAGGAATGGGAAGCTATGTTTCCTGCTACTGGATGTAGTTGTTATCTTTGCCAGCAACTACAAAGATAAATGGGATGTTCTTGGCTGTATCTTTGTTGTTACAATGTTCCCTGAGTCAGCAAAGAACTGCACAGTATATATCTGTGGAAAATGCATTTAAGGTACTTTTTAAAAGCAATAACAACACCTCAATGTTAAGGCAAGAATTCAAGACCATCTTTGGATGGAATCCCAATCTCTTTCAAATTGGTTTGTTTATATCTTAGACTATGTAGTATAAAAATCTGAAACCACAAAATGAGGAGCGGGATATCACCTGGCTGTTGCAGACAAATCATATTTCAGGATACATTTTTGTGCAGTTTGAATTTCTTTCTTCTTTTCTAAATCAAAGGAGTGACCTAGGAGAGGTTTGGTGATCCAAAATGGAATAAAGTATGGAACTAGGGTAGGTGATTAGGGAGGACATCTAGACTATGGGTGATTTCATTCTGACTCTTTCATACATATATTTTATTAGAGCAATTGCTTCCAGAATGTTGGACTTCTACTGCAAGATGCAATTTCCCCAAATATGTAACAAACAACTTGATGGCTCTTTATATATGGGACTACAGTGCCCATATTGTTCCTGGTCATTACTTATGCTACCTGAGACTATTTGGTCTTGAACTTGTTTGGACAATAGGAGATTGCTTGACTCTCATATAATATCCAGATTGGGAATTTCCTTTTTATTTCTTCTCTTTTTGAATTGGACAAAGTTAGTGATTTAGAAAAACAATTGGAGTCTTCCTGATAATTTTTGTAGGAAAAGAAACATTAATCAAATCTAATATTGACCCAAAGGTAGATATTTTAATCTGATTTTTATTGATTTGCAGGACACATGTAAGTGTGTGAAGTATAACTTATGTATACAGTGGCCACAAAGTATTATTGACTGGGGTCAGCAGAATCCTACAAAAAAAAAGGCAAGCTCACTGAAGGACCATTAGCTCAGCCTACTTCACAGAGACCTTGTAGGGTTCACATTGGAGGAAGGATTTAATCATAGATCAACTTCACTTCCTGGAAGGCAAATACAACCTTGTCCCCCACATTAAATAAACATATGATTGCTATTTATATTGCTTTAAAAACTGTGCTGCAGTTAATTTAAAACAGTTTTAAATACAAAAGCTATAAACAAATAAGGAACCATGCTGGTTTTCATCTTGATAACTGACAGCTGAATATTTATAGATAAATTAACTGGTAAAAAAATTCTTCCACCAAAAATTCAATTCTTGTACTTATCTAGACTATTACTGATTTTTTTTTAAAAAAAGATCATTGTAATAAAACTCCTCATAATTATGATACATTGAAAACATTCTTATGGCTCAATTATGTCACCTACAGTATATGGAATTTTAATTACATGCTTGAATGCACATTGTTGTCTTTTCACCAAGGTCTATAGAGAAAATGTGTTTGTTTGTTTATACAAGACTCTGGGCAGTTTAAAAGCAGAACAGCACAAATAACAAAACTAAAAATCATGGCTGCCTGGGAGAAGACAACTGGTTAACAAATAAAATGTTCTATAGGAATTTGGCACCCACCTTTTCCTAAGGATTACGAGAATAATTGTGTTTCCAAGAATTTTCTAAACATGATCAGGGTGACAGCTGTGGAATTTCTAGTGGGAAGTTGTTTAAGAAGGCTGGCAGCACAACAAAGAAACTTATTTTCTCCCATAACAACAGACCAGTGAGTTGGGCTGAGAGATAGTGACTGGCCCAAAGTCACCCAATCAACTTTCATTCCTAAGGCAGGACTAGAACTCACAGTCTCCTGGTTTCTAGTCTGGTGCCTTAACCGCTAGATCAAACTGGCTGTCACTTTTAGAAACTATATCTATCCATTGTGTATCCATATTAAAGTTGCTTCTACAGTGCCACAGTTAGAGCCTGGGAAACTGGGAGGGGAGAATTGCTAGTGAGTAGAGATTTAACCAAAACAATATTCTTTAAAATGTCAAGGTCGTTCTTAGACTGCACCTGGAAGGGAGGAAATGGCACCAACAGAAATGATTGTTAATTGGACAATGTGATGAAATGATGAATGCAGGGGGGTGGCTTTGGGATTTTCAATTTGGGATGGAAAACCCCCAGAACTTTAGATTCAGGTTTCTCCAGCTGTGCCAACATGACTTCTTTAGTAAAACTTCTTACTTGGATGGATTTGTCTCTGAGTGCTGAATGGATATGGGAAGTTTTTTTTGGAACCCTGACACTGTCTCTTAATTGTTTGTATTACCAGTACAAAACAATGTAAAAACTAGTTAGTTTCATAGCAATAATGTAATAATGTTGGTGAGTAACATCAGTCAGAGTTCCACATATTTTCATTTTATTTATTTGTTTGTTTGTTTGTTTGTTTGTTTATTTATTTGGATTTATACCCCGCTTTTCTTCCCCAGTCAAGGAGAACTCAAAGCATCTTACAACAATTAAAAACAGTACAATAAAACACCGTTAAAAATACAATATATTTAAAAAATTTACAAGACCATCATACACCAACCAACCATCAATCATCCAAGGGTTGGTATTAGTTCCAAGCCCATCATTTTGCCACCATTTGCAGATGAACAATGTGAAGGGCTGTTCTTGACTATAATAAATTGTCTAGTTGTTAGACTGTGACTAAACTGTGTTTTATGAGTTGCCAGACAGAGGTTCGATACTAAATGGCTCCCTCTATATGCATTTTTACTTATTTCATGTTTCCCAAACATATTTGTCAGGGTTAGACATTTCCTTCAAATGTGAAAAAATGACTTCAAAATCATGCTAGTATGCTTTTGCTATCAGTGTGATAATATTACTGTAAAGGGAATTGAAAGGAGAGGATTAGCATATGACCCTCAGAGGCCTCCTACTGCAACATCTCATTTAATTTTTCCAAACACCTTAGAAAATTCTCACCACCAATTGCCAATCAATTTGGCTGTGTCTTTTTGAGGTGATGGACTCTGCAATGGCCTACTGTAAATTGTTCTATACAATTTACAATTAATTAACAAATAAATACAAATTTTTCTGGGACAAAAGATCTATATAAATATATATACATTGGAGAAAATGTGCACAAAACCCATGAAAACATTAATGGAGGGGCAAAGATTATACCCATTTTATATAACAAGAGAAGTACACACAAAAAGGTATATGAATTTTTCTGATGGTTAAAAAAAAGAGAAAGAAATCCTCAAATTGATTTATTGAGGCAGAAAAGGAACGGCATACACTTCATGCTTGAAAAATGAAACATGAGAAAATGAATAAAATCAAACTGGACAGATTCACCCATTCCTGCCTGGGAGGCATCGTCTAAGAGTCCTGATTTATATGTGTACCATGGCATCTAGGAAATAAGGTAGAATAGAGGGAAGCAGAACCAGGTCAAAGGCTGAACAAAAGTGAACGCAACAGAAAGGTTTCTAAACTCCTGATTTGGAGACACAAAATGAATAATTCTGCTGCCATAATGCAATACATGAACTAGGCTCAATTAGTCCTATAGGGGTGCACCAAAAATTTATGAGCAAGGCCTAGCTCTACCACCTTACTAAGGCAAGTTATTGTGGATTGCTTATCCAGTGAAGGAGCATTTACTTACATGGTCTCTTCACACCCTAAGACCTTTACTGGCGAATTTTAATGTGCTTTGTGCAAAGGGATTAAGGCTAGGGCATATCAAAAGGTTTGGCATCTTGAGGATGATCCTTAGCTCGGTATTTTGTGGATACCCATGAGTTTATATTTGCATCCCCTAAGAACTCTTATCCAGAAATGATTTGATTCTTTGTAAAATAAATTTTTTTGGAACTTACTTACAGTGATAGGGGGACAGGGTTACTCAGAATTGCTTTTGCTGATTTAAGTAGGATTTAATATTCACTGGGCAAGCTGAACCAAACTGATGCAACCTGGAATATCTGACCTGTACCTTTAAGTCACTTTTAATGTTGCCCCTTTCCTCCAAAATTGTTCCTAGTGCCTTTCTTTTGCTAAGTAAAAGGTTGACTCTGCACCATTTTAACACTTTACAGGGACATTCTACTTGAATGTGCATCAGAAATTAATAATCCATTTTGATTGCTTCTTTTGGAAGCCAGTCAATTAATTTTTATAGAGAAATAGGATGGAAATTGCATAAGAGAGAAATTTGACCTACTCTGAGCGCACCTGCAAGGCTTGAATGAAAGACTCAGCTGCTGGATTTGCTGAAATGAAAAATAGATGTCACGCAAAAAAGCTCCAAAGCAATTTTTATCCATAGAATATAGAACATTTATTTTCTCATAGCCCAATCAGAGCTTCTTTGAGGATCCTGGAAGCTGTTGCATTTCCCAAAGAGTATTCTTCCACAATCTCATGATATTCAAATACGATGGATTTCAACTCCAAGAATTCCTAGGCAGGATGATTTTTCTTGCCAAAAAACCCAAAGAATGAGAAGGAGGAGAGCTTTCTCTTCAACATATAAGTATGCTCTCACAATGAAGAAAACTTTGGTAGTTTTTTGCCCCTTTCTTTTTAATGGCAAGTATTATTGCCTTTATTAATATGTAATTAAACTTGCAGTGCATATTTCTGCTTGTCTGATTACATAATTGGGGTAATAGCAGCTCTATAATTTATCGCTTGTTCGAACAGTTTCGAATGCTCAAAAAACCATGCCTTATAATTAGACTATAATTGGCATGCCTTGAGTAAAAACCCAATAAAATGAAAACCACCAAGAAACTGCTTCATAATTATTTGCAGAGAAGACTTCTTTTTGCAAAAGCAACTGGATATGAGCACAGGAATTATGTTCTCTAGATGGAGTCGTTCATCAATGCTGATTGGCGCTACTTGCATCAATCCATTTATATCAATCCATTTCTATCAATCCCTTTCTATCTCTGGATCATTAGGATTCACGGTCATGGCTCCCAAAGAGAACACATTTAGTGGTTTCATATTTCAGAAGGTTATCCATGATATATCTCAAGGTAATGCAGACAACTTTCTCTGAGCCCAAGGATACTTTCACTATCATTGGATGAGTTAAATGCATACTGCATCTTAGATGCCCATTTCCCAGGTTAGGGAAGCTCTTTTGTGAAGCTTCAATAACAGATGCTATGATCAGGAGTGTCCACAGCAGACTGAGGTCTTGTGAAAAATGATAAAACTAACATTGTGTCGTCACGATGCAAGTTGTGCCTGTTACATACTTGTCTGTAATGTTGTGATGCACATACAAAAGGGATGAAGTATGCATGTTAAGTTAATGATGAACATTTCATTATGGGCACTATGGATCCTTGCAGTTATGGTGGGCTTATCTGCACCAGCTTCCAGTAACATTATTATGTATCTGTCAAGTCTAGTGATTTCCCCATTTCAAATTTACCAAATCAGTATGAATATCCTACTGAGGATATCAGTAACATTCTAGTATTTGTTAGAAGTGTGAAAACTTTCAAACCATGCTAGAGAAATAAAAAACCATTAATATTCATTATAAAACACATTTCCTGAAAACGAGAATGACCATAATCTCGGTAAAATGACATATTCTGGGCTAAGTAGCATCAACAGGTGGCAGCACTTAACTAAACTTGGTTGATTTAAAAAGATAAGCAGAGTCAAGTTGGAATAGTATTTAAGAGAGGACTACTTGGGAGTTGCAAAGCTGTAAGTTAGACTGGGAAGTGTGTATGTTTTGTATATATGTATATGCATTTCTCAGGAAAAATGCAGTGGCAAACTACATACTTCCATAATATTGACAGGAAACTTGATGGATGCTATCACCAGTTCAGTTTGAAAGTGTCTTGATTTATACTACGTCCACTGAAAGTTGCAGAAGAAAAATGGAAAATAATGGATTATCTCTCTCCCTCCCTCTAGCCAAAACAGTATTAAACTGTGCATCAAAACCTGGAAGGTGAATAATATTAAACAGAATATCTTAAGCTGGTACAGGACTTACATTACAAATAAAAGCCAAAGGTAATGTGATTTCTTTATCTCTTAAAGAGGTCTTGGTTCACTTTCTTCTCAATAAACAATTACTGGACCCCATCACATTGAACAATTTTCATCTAGTATCTAATCTCCAATTTTTGAGGAAGGTGGTTGAGAAGGAAGTTGCACAACAGTTTCAGTGGATCTTGGATGAAGTGGATTATCTGGATCCATTTCAATCAGGATTCAGACCCAGGTATAGGATGGAAACAGGATTGGTCTCACTTTTGGATGATTTGTCCTGTGGGCAGGGTAGAGATTTATTTATTTATTTATTTTATTTATTAAATTTATACCCCGCCTCTCTTCACCGAAAGGGAACTTGAGGCGGCTAACAATACAATTAAAAACAGTCCTATACAAGTAAAATCACAAAAACACAATCACTCTCCAATCAAACATCAGGGATGGATAATACGGGATCAGGTCCAAGCTTGATGACAAAGCCAGGTCTTTACGGCTTTGCGGAACACAGGCAGATTAGAGATGGTCCTAAGTTCAGTGGGGAGTGAATTCCAAAGGGACAGCGCTCCCACAGAGAAGGCCCGTGCCCGCGGGCCCGCCAGCCGGCATTGTTTCGCTGATGGCACCGGGAGCAGGGCCTCTCTGTGGGATCTCACCGGGCAAGGTTGTTCAGGTTGTTCATCTGTTCTTGCTGTATTTGACTTCTTGGTGTCTTTCAATGCCATTGACTATGATATCATTGGTTCAGAGGATTGGAGGTAGGCTGCACAATGCTGTGCTGCTTTGCCTCCTTTTTTCAAAGTCGATTTTAGTTGGTGGTGATTAGGGAAGAAAGTTCCCACCTTTGGCCCCACCCATTTGGGGTGCTGTAGGGTTTGGTGCTCTCCCCTCTCCTGTTCAAGATCTACATGAGGCTATTGATAAGCTTCTCTGTCACGGGATGGGACATCATCAGCATGCTGATGATAACCAACTATAGCATCAAAATACCCATCTCTACCCTTGGTGAATTAAGAAATAACATTATTCTGGGGGGCGGAGGGGGAGGGAAGCAAACTTAAACTGAACCTTGGCAGAATTGAGTGGCTTTGGGTTTTGGGTCCTACCGGTTCTCAAACTATAAAACCATTTTCTGTGTTGAATAGATTGGCACTGCCCCAGGCAGAATTGATACAAAACCTGGGGACTTTTAGATCATAACTTCTGCTTGAAGAGTAGGTAATACTCATGGTAATACTTTGCACAGCTCACATTGTGGGCCAATTGTGCCCTTTCCTGAACTGAAAAGCTTTGCTCAATCCTCTCCCACTTTCATATTAGACTACTGTAATGGCACTGCCCTTGAAGTTCCCCTGACCAGAGAAATGAGGCGGGGTATAAATCCAAATAAATAAATAAATAAATAAAAAGTATCTGGAAGCTTCAGCTGGTGCAGAATACAGAACCATGGGTAATTATTAGTTTCAATCTCCATACCATGGAACCAGGAATATTACATCAGCCCATTCTATTAGATCAGGCAGAGAAGGCATCTTGCAGATAGTCAGGTACCATCTGCCAGGGACCTATATTTGGTGGGTCCCAGGAGGCAGGCCTTATTTGCTCCGGCACCTACTCTATGGAACATTCTCCCCCTCCCTGAAGTCAGATTAGCTCTATTCCTATTATCACTCCAGAAATCCCTCATGATCTGGTTACATTTAGGTAACTAGACACATCCTTTGATGGCTCCATTGTGGTTGATCTTTTTAGGCTCTTCGTGTGGTTTGTATAGTTTAATGTTTTATAGTGTTTTCATTTTAATCACTTTTTGCAGTTTTTACAGTGGTGGCCTTTTTACATCATTGTTTTACTGTGTGTTGTATGCTGCCCAGTATTGCATCTTGTGAGATGGGCAGCCAGATAAAGGTGATGAGGAAAAATAATTTCTAATAACTTAGAGATCAGCCTGTGAATAGTGACCTGATCTCTTGTACAGCAGTGGCTAATTGATGCAAATCTGATAATGGTCATTAAATTACATCTTGCAGTATCAAGATGAATGCAGGATTTTGTACTTAGCTAATAGGCTCACAGCCAGCTAAGTGAGGAGTTGTGATCTTTGAATCCTAGGTACACCAATATGCCCAGAAACATTTTAAGCTATCAACTTCTTATCCAGGAAAAGGAGAAAACTGAAGCTGGAAACTGATATTGAATGAGGCAGAAGTGAAAGACAGAAGGTTGGATCTGTACATCAATATATTGTGTAGAGAATTATATAGGCATATAATTTGTATATCAAAGAGGCATATGAGCTCTCCATGTGCAGAAAATCTCCACTTAATCCTGTGGAGCAATATTTATTTCTTTTGAATGATATTCCAGGTTTTTTAGATGGGATATAGCAAATGCATCCTGAACGTAGAAGGATACATGCTGACCTTTAGCTGAAACAAAAAGGAAAAAAAGGCCCCAAATTGCAAGAAATGGAACCACTTATACATATATTTATTCACTGTAGCCTTGTAGGCTCTCTTCAAACCTTTTGCCAAAAACATACAGAACAGGAGAGAACAGGAACATAGATTTTCCACCCATTTGTATTATTGCATATTGAACAAGATATGCGGGGTCCAATATAGGACATGGTTCCCATGATTGTGGCTTTGGATTTCTTTGGATTTGGCTCTGGATCTTTTCCATTATTGTTTCATCCATATCCATTAGTTATCTTCAGAAGTGCTCCTAAACTATGTCAAAGCACATGGCTACCCACAGTGGACTTGGTTCATCATCATCATCATTTAAGTTGCAGCTGTATAGATCTCTCCATCTCTTCGAAGGCCAATGACTCTCATCAGGCTGAAGGATTTGATTCCTATGCCATGCTCCTCGGGTGCCAAACAGTTGGAACAAGGCAACATAAGATTGTGTGGGAATAATCACATGATACTCATATTTCCACAAGAGCCTGAGAACCTGACTCTGCTGGTTGGTTTGAGGACCAAATGGGAAAGTTCCATACAGGATGTGGCTGCGAGATAGATGGCAGACTCCACCTCCCTCACCCCTTGCTTTCTGCTTTCCACCCACCCATCTTTTAGGGTTACTTTATTGATGTATTTATCCTTGTTGTTTTCCTTTGTCATTGTTTCTTTTATTTTTCTATTATTTTGTTTCTGTTTGCACTCATTTTTCTTCCTTTTTATTATTGTAAGCTGCCTAGCAAGAAAGGTGGCAAATAATTTTAACCAACACATTTAACAAACCAACTAATCCCAGGTGCAATCAAAGTAGTAGAGGCTTCAGCATTTCTTCTCTGTTCAATCAGAACAGATTTATCACAAGGGAGTCCTTCCATTTGCACCAGCAGTGCTCAGCAACAAACTTTCAGTGGTAATATATCTTCGATGTAAGCATTGAAAAGGGTTCCTTCTGGGATGATTGCCTAAATAGTGATCTATTGCATTACCATAATCAGAGAACACGGTTCACTGTCCCAATAACCTTCAGCGTCAAATATTTTACTATTAGCATGAACTCATGGCCATTGCTTCGATTCTGTTTTAAGTTTCCATGTTGCATTTTCATCAACTAAATGATAAATCATGTCATGAGTTTTCCCAAGTAGATAAATACTTACTTTCTCACTCTCCTTTTTTAAATGTACTTTTCAAAGCCTTAATGAAAATGAGTGGAGAGAGCTAAGGGAGCTTTCCCAGCCCCCTAGAAAATGTCTTTGTGTTATTTGCTAAAACTAATTAGCAGTTTGTTGCATCTGTTCTGTTGAATTACTGCCTAAGCTCTTTTGGTAGAAGGAGAAGGTGACATAAGATGCCAATATATAGCCTCGAGTGGTTAATCCGTTCTTGCCTAGTAAAAGAAACCCAGTGAAAACCAAATATATGGCAAAGGATTTTTTATCTATAATATTGATTAGTTGAGGAAGATGAAATAGAAAAGGACAAATAGCAGATTAGGGATAATGTCTTGGTTGCAATAATTGAAGATTGGTTTTCAGGGTACAGGATAGGATACAGACTATCCCTCCATGGCAAATATTTATGGGATTATATTAATCTTTATTTAAGGTTTAATCTGTGAGTTTTTAACTGAAGAAAATACGTAAATTGAGGTACTGGAAAGGGACTATAGGTTCAAAGATTATTTGCTTTTTATATGGTATTAATTCCATACAGACTTACAATTTTAAAGATCAACAGTACAATATTACAATATCCACAGAAAGAACAAGCAACACCAGCCCTCTAACATAATAACATAATTTAATTTAGCAATCAATATCATGTTACACATCATACATAAAGGCATAAAAGAAAATTGCACAATTAGAAATCAGCCAAAACAAATAAGATGATGTCAACCACTGTAGACCCTCCAGGATATTCAGCTTTTTAATGGAATATTTTCCAGAATGTCTATCACAATATATTATTGAGTCAGATATTGACTCAATAGTAAAAAGGGGGCAATTTGGGGCCAACATGTGGTACTTTTTTTAAAAAATGTGGGAAAGTATGCAGTGACGCGTATGAGTAAAAATCACCACATGAAATATAAAAATGATTTTATTAGTTAGAATCTGAGGAAATGAAGTTTGGATTGCTGCCTGTTCTTTGGATACTTTGCAGCCAGGGAGAAAAGCTGCCTGCCCTCCTTTGCCCTTGTGCATTCATACATTCACTCAGAATTTTACTCAGAAGCTGCTGTTGTAGCTGCTGATGGCAACTGAGTAACAAAATAACAGAGTTGCAAGGGGACCTGGATGTTTTCTAGTCCAACCCCTTGCTCAGGCAGGAACTGATACCATTTCAAACAAATGGTTATCCAATCTCTTCTTAAAACCCTCCAGTATTGGAGCACTCAGAAAATTGTGGTGACCAAAACAGGATACAGTATTCCAAGTGTGGTCTTACCAAGGCATTATAAAGTGGAACTACCACTTCATGTGATCTTGATACTGAGCCACTGAGCCACATCCTGGTGTTTTTAAGCCCTCACCCTATCTAGACTCTTAGTGTAGAAAAGCAAATGTAGCATACACCTTCCCAGTAACAGGCTACAGTCCTGGACCAGCTCCACCTTCCTGTACTAGGCTTTGCAAGTTGATGCTGCCATGTAAATACAGATAGTGTCATGCGGGGGAAGACAATCTGGAACAGGAGCCGGCAGAGATCGAGGGGTGACATTGCTGGCTTTGGAAGAAAATGGAGAAGAGCAGGGCCAGTCAGGATTAGGATGGCTTGTAGGCATGTAGGAACAGAGGCAGGATGGCCAAGAGAGGCTAAGCAATAAACATGAGAGACAGAGGCGATGAGTAAGGACCACCCCCTCCTGATCCGTGAGCACAGAGAGTGGAGAGAAGGTGAGAACAGCGGAGACTGAGCCAGCTACTTGGGAGGAATGGCTCCCTCCTTCACAAGGCACACCTGGGGACTGACAGTTAAGAAGATGCTGTGGGGAGGGGCATTTGTTGGGAACAAACACTGGATTTCTGGAGTGTTGAGTGCCGATGTTTGAACTTTCCTGGATACTTTGTATTCTTTCTACATTTCTGGACTGCTTGCCATGCTGCCTTGTTTCCTGGACTCTTAAACTTGCCTTGCTGGATTTATTGCTGTGTAGTCATGGTGTTCACAGCGTTGGGCTGGACTATTTGCACCCAGAAGATGCTTGAGGTGTGTGTGTGTGTGCGTGTGTTTGTCATCACTTTGTTCTGGGACTTGCCAGAAACGTGGGAGCATTTGGGGAAATTTGGAGCAATAATGGGGTGGTTTGAACTGCCAGCTACCTGTGTTATCTCTGTGCTGTGCCCCAGGTCATCACAGGTAGTCCTTAATTTAGGATGACAATTGAGCCCAAAATTTATGTTGTTAAGTGTGACATTTGTCAAGTGAGTTTTGCCACATGTTACAACCTTTCTTGCCATAGTTGTTAAGTGAATCACTGCAGTTGATAAGTTCCCCATCTGGCTTTCCCATTTGCTTGGGGGAAGGTTGCAAAAATGGATCACATGATCTTGGGACACAGCAACGGTCATAAGTATGAACCAGTTACCAAGCATCTAAATATTGATTCATGGGGATGTGAAAAATGGTCATAAGTTACATTTCTCAGTGAGGTTGTAACTTTGAACTGTCACTAGATGAATGGTTATAAGTCGTGGACTACTTATACTTAGCCTTTTACTAGTCAGTTCAAACAAAAGTCTCAAAGTCTAAAAGGTAGCATAAAACCTTTCCCTTTTTCCAAACTTCTTACAATAGTTTGGATGAGCTTCTATTTCAGCCTTTATACCTCAGCACAAAACAGGAAGTCAGATCAACCTATCAGCATATTGGGCACACACCTCCACACAACACACAATTGGGATTTTCCCCATCTGCAGCCCTCTGCAACCTCTGCTTACCCACCAACCCCTTCCCTACTTAGGTATGCAGTGATGCCTATGGGCAGTTGTGGACAACTCTAAATCAGCATTGATTAGTTGTCTGGCCTGCCTGTAATAGCTGTCAATCTCCAGACATCCCCTCCCACTTCTTTACTTGTATGCTGTTCATTGTCTCCTTTCTCCTTCTTCTTTTTGTGCCATATCTGTCATCAGATGTTGGCGATCATGTTGGTGATCCTATTTTTATCAACAGCCACATGAAAAAGTGCTGTTGAGTTTTGTCCAAACCAGTACCTTACATTTTGAAGCCATGATTTTTTTCCTTCTGCTTGGACCTAATTTACCTTCAATCTTTCCTTAGAGGATTAAGAGAAGTATGCTGTATTTTTCCTGGGTGTCACATCACATGTCCAAAATATTCTAACATTTGCTTTTTTATGGTTTTGATGATTTCTCTTGGCTTTCCCAGGTGGCTTATCACCTCTTCATTTCTGATTTTGTTAACCCAACTTATACACAACAGCTGCCTGTAAATCCACATTTCAAATGTGTCTAGTCTCTTCAAATGACTTTCTGTCAGAGACCAACTTTCCACTCCATAGAGCAGGATAGAAAAGATGTAGCATCTGACAAGCTTGATTTTCAATCTTGGGCTTATGTTGTGGCTGCAGAAGACCTTTTTCATTTTGAAGAATGCTATGCAAGCTTACTCTGTCCTTGTTTTTCTTCAGTGGTCACGTTCCAGCTTTCATGTAAATTAGAACCAAGCTATGTGAAAAATACAAGAAAAAAACAAGTAAGGAAGAAGAAAGAAAAAAGAAAAACAACAAAAAAACACATATCTCTTAAATTTCTTGCTCCCCAGATTAACTGCCGCATTTCAAAGCCCTCCCTTTTCTTTATCCCAGTTTAACAAGTTTTAGCCGTCATCACGCTTCTGCAATTTTTTCCAACTTCTTTGTTTCACGGAGCCAATCCCGTGCTCCCATCCTTGTGATTTTTGTTTATCAATCTGATCACGTGTGTGAACTCACCAGTCTCATTTCGTCTGCGCCTCAATGGTATCTATGTTCCATTTTTTGCTGGTCCACTCTAAACACCATTTGTTTGCAAATTTCTTTATGAGTCTCATTTGTTTTGTTTTTTTCTAAAAAGTATGCCTTGGCCGCATTGTTAACTCCTTGGATTGTTTGGTTTTAGCTTCCCATTTTAAATCATCAAGTTTCTCCATCTTTTTGTCTCTTTTTTTCCATGCCTCATTAATATCCATGTCAAAGTTAACGCTGCTCCCCCTCCCTTCTCCAATGACCGCTCCGATCTCTTTCCAACTCTCCTTTGCTTTCTTTTCGTATGTCTACGTTTTTTATCAAAATGTATCTCAGTCTAGAGTTTAATTTCTTTGGTTGGTTTAAATGTTTTATCTCCATATCAAATTGAAACTCATCAAGTTTGCCCAAAACATCTCGCATCTGTGCCAATATGTCCTGCATTTGTTTCCACATACTCCGAAAGTTCTCATTTAAATCCTCCTTTTTTTTAATTTGTTTGTTTGCAAGCGTCCAGCCAAATTTATCTGAATAAATGTTTAAGTCCAATGTATTTGTGGCAGGTCCTTATCTCCCTTACGCTCCAATTCCTTTTATTTTTTCCACTTGCTTTAGAAAAGGTGCTAGGGATCCTCCCCTCATCAAATTAAAATGCGGTAGCTCTCTTCTTTGCTTTGTCCGACCCTCACTGTTAAATTTGCCCCAAGTACTTGATTAATGGAAATTCTTTTTAGAATCTTTCTGGGGTCTTTGCCTCTTTTTGTACAATCACTCACCCCGTTTCTGCAGTCTGCTGCTCCCGATCTCCTCCAGCATGATCTTAGTCCCGGTCTGACTTGGCTAATCGGCCACCATGTTTCCGTTACGCCGATTCACCTGTCAGTGGCTTCGGAAGGTGGAAGAGTCAGGCAGGGGTAATGTGGTTCCCCTATACCCGTCTAGACATCCTTCCCTTGCTTTGACCTGCCCTCCAGGAGTCTTAGGCTCCTCAAGGAGCCCACCATCGGGGAAGTCAGGACTGAAAACCACAGAGGTCACAGATTTCGTGTTCTGTCCCATCGAGTCCAAACCAGGAAGTTCTAGGTTGCTTCTTGATTAGTTTTCACCCATTGCTTCTTGTCCTTGCAGAATGTAATATAAGATAACAATACGTATTGTATATTGTTAATATGTAAGATGCAGAACTTCATCTTGTATTCTTCCTCTAAGGCTTTGAAAGTGTAGTTAATTTTTAGAGGAAGTCAAGATGATATCCAAATTTGCTTTCAGCTGAGTTTTTGATTGTGTTTTGAATCACATCTTCAACCATTCTGTTGCTCAATGTTACGGAACCAACTAGTCACTTTCCTCTACAAACAGACTGTTTCGTCTTGCTCAGCTGCTTAAAATAATTTGAGGGAATAGGGCACTATAAAGTGGTACAGTATATAAGTCTATATAGCACTTAGACTTATATACCGCTTTATAGCCTTTTCTGAGCAGTTTTAAAGAGTCAGTCTATTGCCCCCAACAATCCGCGTCCTCATTTTACCCACCTGGGAAGGATGGAAGGCTGAGTCAACCTTGAGCCAGGTGGAATTTGGACTGCCAAATTGCAGTTCAATACTTTATATAACAAACTTCCTCTGTTTTACAAATGTCTTGTCAGCTAGTTTTTTTTTTTAAACTTGGAGAGGTTTCTCTATGTGCTCACCTACAACACTTGGGATGCTTGCTTGCAGTAATTGTTAAGATTTGGCCACAGATTTTAATTAAAAAAAAATCTGCCTTGAGAGCTACTGTTGCAAACTGTGATTTGAATTTTTGCTTGATTTAGGTAAGGAAGTGGATCTGTTCTCATGACAAAGTTGAGGCAAAAACAGGCTTACCCTGACCTCGATTTAAAATTACCATGCTGTGCAAACATTCTTGGCAAAACCTAGATCAAGCCACGGCTTCATTCTGAGGCATCTTCCAGCATGAGCTGAAATGGATTTCTCATTTATAATTTTTAATATGGTTGCATAATGAGGAGGACCAAGGAGTGCTGCAGCTTGGTGCTGCATATGGACAACTTCTTCTTAAAAGCATGATATCAACCCAGGTTAATTTTGTGATCTTTTGCTTAGCTTTGTAAATGGTAAAAAGAAATGCTATCCAAACTTGCTTCTTGAGTAATTAGTTGTGAAACATGAAGTGACTTAATATTGGCTTTGGATTTGTTTTGTTGATTAAACTTAAAAAAAAAAGGTTTGAAAATGTGTTACTAAAAAGCAGCTTCAAATGATTTAAAATAAATAAATTTCTAATTTTCAATCTGGGATTAAAAAATGGAGTTTGTCTGAGATTTTTACTGAGTTGCACCTCGGGAATGATTTGACTGTGATTTGTTGACAAAGCCATAATTATACCAGTTCACACAACATGATAAATTGCACTCGAGCAAACCACATCTTGGCATAGTATAATATATGAACCCAGTCAGCCTTGCAAGACAAAGAACTAATGCCTATTGGAACTGCGGAGCTGCTTTAATCTGCTAAATTCAGTTCTGTAAAGTAGTGTAAAATTAAATGGAGAAGGGGAAAGAGCAGTTGCTTCTCTAGCATGGTGATACAAATATTATGGAACCCATTCCTAAAACTTAGCCTTGTGTATGAGCACAGACTATATAACCAGCTACACAGATATGACAACTTGTTTACAAGGTTTAATCAGATTTGTTGAAGGGAGGATGAGAGGATCATATGTTCAGATCCTTATCTCTTCTGTAAATGCAGTAGAATCACATCTCTACTGTTGCAGATAATGTTACCTGCCACAATAGTGCTTTCACTTTAGAATTTCTTCCAATTTCCTGTTTTATTGTGTTTTTTTTTTTTTTTACAAAAGGTCCAATGCCCATAATTTTATAATTTATCCTCAAGTTCCTCTTCTAGCAAAAACTTGCCTAAATTTGGAAATCACACTACAGGTAGACTTCGACTTACAACAGTTCATTTAGTGACTGTTCAAAATTACAACAGCACTGAAAAAAGTGACTTAGGACCATTTTTCACAGTTATGACCATTGCAGCATCCCTATGGTCAGATGATCAAAATTCAGATGTTTGGCAAGTGGTTCATCTTTATGACGGTTGCAGAGTCCTGGGGTCATGTGATCAGCTTTTGTGACCCGTCTGACAAGCAAAGCCACCGTGAAAGCCAGATTCACTTAACAAACCGTGTTAATAAATACAGTGATTCATTTAACAACTGTGGCAATAAAGGTTGTAAAATGGGGAAAACTCACTTAATAAATGTTTCACTTAGCAACATAAATTTTGGGCTCAATTGTGGTCTTAACTTTAGGACTACCTGTATATAGATACAAATGTCCATATGTTCTTTGTTAAAATAACAGCATTTCCTAAAGTTGTCCTTTAGGTTGATTTAATTTATTTTCTTGGTTCTGCTCTTGAATTTTCCTTTGTAAAGCAGTAGTAAGCATTTTTTTTATCCTTGCAAATCTCTTTCAGATTTGCTCCTTTTTACTGGTATGTCCTTTATTTTTTTCCTAGAAAATCTGACACTAGTTTCATAGAGACCAAGTTTCTTCTCATAATTGCATTTCTTACTGTGACAACGATGTGATGTAATTTATATAAAAGGAAAATGAAGTAAAATGGGAATTTTCACCACCTTGAATTACAGTACTTGTAAAGTAATAAAGGCGGGATAAAAATCAAATAAATAAATAAAATTCCATTTGAGGTTTTATTGCTGCTAGCTGTTCATGGGAAGAAATTCAAGCCGGGTTGTTTGCCAGGAGTGAATTATACGAGATAACATGGCATTTGCAACACTTTCTTTAAATCATGCTGATTGCAAGGCTGTTGGCACTGGCAGACTTGAGCTTGTAAAGGAAGATGAATCATCTGTTTATTCTCTGTTGCAGCTTTTTGTGTGATATGAAAAGCTTTCCTGAGAGAAAAATGAAACCAGGGAACAGGAAGGAATTATGTGTGCATGTGAACATTAATAGAAGTTAGAACTGGCGGTTTGTTTTTGTTTTTTGCTGTGTTGCAAAATAGTTTTTCCAATATAAGGTGGAATCCTGGGGTTTTCTTAGCGTTTGCTGATATTGATTGTGAATTTGGAGGGATTTTAGCATTTTTCCTGAATCTTTTCTGTTTTGGGTAATTTTGCGTAACCAAAAAACCCTGAAGAGAGAGGAATTTGATAAGAGGAAAAGGTATTTCTGTCCAAGGGTTACATGGAAGCATGGCCTATTCTGATCATGACTGGTGATGAAAAAACTGTAGCTACTTTTACATGAATTGTAATTTAATAAATAAATTAAAAGAAGAGTAGCCTCATGCCACATATTAAGTGAGATACAAGTAGTCCTTGTTAACTATCACTTATTCAGTGATGATTTAAAGTTGTGGCAATAGCAATAGCACTTACTTGTATACCGCTTTACAGTGCTTTACAGCCCTCTCTAAGCAGTTTACAGAGTCAGCCTATTGCCTCCCACAATCTGGGTCCTCATTTTTACCCACCTCGGAAGGCCGAGTCAACCTTGAGCCTGGTGAGATTTCAACCGCCAAATTGCAGTCAGCAGTCAGTCAGCAGAAGCCTGCACTACTGCATTCTAACCACGAAGCTACTGTGGCTCATTCTGGTGGTACTGAAGAAATATTTATAGACAATCCTTGAATTTCTGGCTGATCCAATACTCTCACACTCACATGATCACCATTTACAACCTTCCCTTGCCTGGCTTCCCACAAGAAAAGTCAGTGGGGAAGATGGGAGGGAAGGTTGCAAATCTCTCCTGGAAGTGGATATTCCCATCACTTTCTCACAGCACTCACACATAGCTGGCAGCAGCTGTTTGTGTGCCCCACACTCTGCTGAGCACTTGGTCACCCTGCTGCTGGCCTGCTTGTGAGCCACTTGGGACTCACAACTTTCTGTTGGCTTCCCCACTGACTCTCACTGGAATCCGGCAGGAAGTAATGAGGAGGTGCTTGTCATGCTGGCTCAAGAATTCTGGGAGTTGAAGTACAAAGGATATCAAAGGGCCATAGTTCCCCACCCCTGGTCTAGACTTATGGAACAAAATAGGCTTGTCAGCAGTGAATCAGTTTTGGTTTCTCATTTTCTTGGCCAGAATAAACCAGATGTGTGTCAGACTGTAAGAGATGTCTTTAGTTCCTAGTTTTTTTTTTTAAGAAAAATATTGTCTTGGCTCAGCTATTGTTTTTCCTCTTCTCAAGATGGGACTTCACTAGCATCTTTTTCTTTTCAATGGCACAAGTGTCAGCTCTGGAAAACATACAATCTTATTTTACTGTTCCTTATGCCAGAAAGCAACTTCCTTTCACAGGACGTAAACAGGCTGTTGTTTTCCATTTGGATTCATTGTGAGGGTCAAGGTACTCACCTCACTGCTAAAGGGCAGCCATATTGGCAAGGGGCTATCTATCCAATAATTCCTTTGAGCTGAACGTGAAGCTGAAAGCAGCCAGCAACTGCAAAATTATGTCTATTCTGTTTGGCTTTTAGAAAAATGTTTTTGGAGAGGGGAAAAGTGTGGGATGGTCCAAGGGTCATCCTCAGTTAGATTAACACTGCTGTGTTGAAGGGTTCTGTATGATCTCAAAAACAGCAAATTCTAGGGAGGATATTGCTTGGGTCTCTGTTCTCCCCCAATGGGGAATCCCTTAGGCCTCAAGGCTTGTTATTCCCTCTATCAATCTTGCACATCCTGGTACCCCTAAGATATCCTGAGACTCTCACTTCCAGTAAAGTTCCACTGAGAGCTTTGAGGGGAGCAAACGTCTTCCTACTATCAAATTTTCACTGGGACTTTGTAGCTCCAGTGATTCTGCAAGGCTATCAGCATATATGCCAGACAGCATGGGAGGATGACAGCTTTTGCCTTCCATAGCTATTTATTTTATTTATTTGATTTATATCCCGCCTCTCTTCACCCAATGTGGGGAACTCGAGGCGGCCATATTCATAGCTAATGCCCATATTCCTGTTGAGAAGTAAAGACTTCGTTCTTCCATGTTTGGGCCAGGTTGGTGTGGCTATTCCTGTGTGTGACGAGTTGGCAATTTTTATTTCTTCTTTTACTCTCAATTGTTTAACCCCCAATTGTATCTTGGTTATATTGGTTTTAGTTTTGGTTATATTGCTGAAGTTGCATTTCTCTTATTTGACTTGGAGAATTGTACCCTTCTCATAGTCAGTCTGATTCAAGCAGTGTAAATTCTGATTTCAACATTTTTATTAGTTTATCAAAATATAAATATAAAAGAAAAAGAAAAAAGAAAAGGGGAAAATAAGGGAGGAAACGGTGACGGGAGAAAAGTGTAGAGTAGAAGAGAAAAAGAAAGAAAAAGCATTGACTTCCAAATTCTTTTGGTGCAGTAGAATAAGGTAGCAACATACAACCTCAGGTTTTTGCTTTTATGACTGGAGAAGAGCCTGATGCTGGGAGCGATTGAAGGCAAAAGAAAAAGGCAACGACAGAGAATGAAGTGGCTGGATGGAATCACTGAAGCATGAGCTTAAATGGACTCTGGGGGATGTTAGAGGACAGGAAGGCCTGCGCTGTAGGAACGTTGTCCATGGGGTTGTGATGGGTTGGACACGACTTCGCGACTAACAACAACAACAACAATAATATATACTAGCCCCATGTTGGCGAATCTATGGCACGTGGAGCCATCCCTCTGGGTACGTGTGAAGATTCCAAGTGGGCCAGCCCACTTGCCCCTGCGTCATGATGATCCTTTTTACCGCATTTTGAATCACAGCTGAGCAGCGCGAACAGCTGTGTTGCGGCTCTGGGGCCGCACGCACATGAGTGGAGGGGTCACACGCACATGTGTGGGGAGCGCTCCCCTGCCCCTCCATGCATGCGTATACGACCCCCCCACACCCCTGCTGCTCCTCCACACATGC
>JANHGC010001985.1:223191-235352 GCA_027560395.1 Boaedon fuliginosus
ATCCATCCATCCATCCATCCATCTATCTATCTATCTATCTATCTATCTATCTATCTATCTATCTATCTATCTATCATTTACATTTCTATGCCGCCCAACTCCCGAAGGACTCTGGGCAGCTTACAACAGATAGCAAATAGCAATACAACAGCAATAGCACATTTTTACAGTTTTACAGTTACAGTTTACAGTTTACAACAGATAGCAATTGCACAATGCTGTTCCTGTTTGTAATTCCTATCCTACCTTATTTATGGACAGGAATTGGTGGGTTCCTCCCAGCTTGGTTTCCCCTCCACCGAATATCACCAACTGGCTGGAAAATATCTCCTTGGTGTGAGATTGAGCTGGGGTTGGCAGGGGAGGTCAGGTTTGAAAGATGGCCAAGTTAACCAACTGTTAAAAACCCCGCCAGATTTGTTCAAGTAAGTTAGGTTGAAAGACTCCCAGTTCTGGAGGAGGTTTAACAGTTGGTTATGTATCAACCAATTTAGTTAGGAATAGGATCCTTTAGGTTGCTGGTTTAGTGTGGAAAGAGAGTTGCTGCCCCGTGAAG
Organism: Boaedon fuliginosus; assembly: GCA_027560395.1. NCBI lineage: Eukaryota > Metazoa > Chordata > Lepidosauria > Squamata > Lamprophiidae > Boaedon > Boaedon fuliginosus. Next base: position 223,748 of record JANHGC010001985.1, read on the forward strand.
CAGCAAGAAGAAAACTACTCTCCTTGTTCACTGTGTGTAGTCTCTCTGTCACCATTGCTGACCTGCTTCTAGTTGGAGCAGTCTAGCTCTCCAAACTGGAGATTGGCTCAGCGGGCTGTGGATATAGAGAGAGAACCCAGTTTGAAAGAACCATGTTGTCCTAGTGTTCAAAGGGTGGCTTTGGAACACAACACCAAGGATCAAAACAGAGGGCACTTCTGAACCAACCTTACTGACTAACAAGTTCTGATTTCACCTCCAAAATGTCAGAGGACTTGCCACTAACAATGATTGATGAAGTATAGCAGAATAGGAGCCAAACTAATGTCAAGGGACAGGGGGAAAGGCTACTTTTAACACTGTCGTAACTAAGGATGTTTAAGGAGATGCAGGCATAGACTGGGAGGCAGGTGAAAACAATGTCATGATGAAGACAAACCAGAAAAAAATAGGTTGCTGTTGCCTATCTGGGGCATGGATGGAGCATACATATAGCCTGTGAATATTATAAAAATGACAACTCATACTTAGTTTAAACTAGATAACCCATGACATGTTGGGTTATTATTTCAGAGATATTTTCTTATATAAACAGAGAAACAATGACTATAAGTGAGCAAAAAGAATCAGCATTGGGAGCTGGAGGAGGGAGCGATTTTGAACTTCTCGCCAGCTTCACATTTCACTTTGCTTGGGGCAGGGAGGGTCAGAAATGTCTCTCTCTTCTCCTTTCTTCTTTACTTGCTTACTTCTCTCCCATCTTCCCTCCCTTCCTCCCCCCCCCCCGTTTATTGTTTATTTGGCCAGCTAAATCTAAAAATGTGGTGTAAGAGTGAAAAACATATTAATTTTCCAGAAGTAAATCGCTGTTCAGTTGGATTCTTTAATTTGTTAGAGTCATATTGCTAATAAGACAATATCTCTCAGGTTTGAATTTCACCTTTTGTATTCTTCCCAAATGGGAAATTCTATTATTCTGGAACCTGTAATTGATACATTTTAGCAAATAAAATGAAAATAAATTATGTATTTGTTGAGTGAATTGATCTGCCTATGTGTTACTCTATTTCAATAGGTAACTTGCTGGAAATGTGACTTGAGTTTATCTTAAAATATGGGACTAGTGTTTTTATTTATGCATATGTGCTGAATGTCAGCATTCCTCCAAGGGTTAAATAGATCTATCAATTTACTACCCAACCTCCTTAAGTAGAAATTCCATAGCTTGATCTGACAATTTTTTTATCTTCAGCCTGTCTTTAACATCTCAGGTGGCTTTTACTAGTATATGTGAAAAGTAGTATAATTGTTATAATGTAATTGTAAACTACTTTTACTTGATTTACAGTTAGTCCCCAACATATGTCCGCAATTGAGCTCAAAATTTCCATTGCTAAGCAAGGCAGTAGTAGTTAAGTGAATTTTCCCCCAATTTATGAACTTTTTTGCCACAGTTGTTAAGTGAATCAGTTGTTAAATTAATCCTGCAGTCATAAAGTCAATAACTTCCCCCATTAATTTTGTTGGAAGTGGCTAGAAATGGTGATCACATGACCCTGGACAGTGCAACTATCATACATACATGCCAACTGCCAAGCATCCAAATTTTGATCACGTTACCATCGGGATACTGCAACAGTCATAAGTGTCAAAACTGGTCAGAGGTCAGTTTTTCCAATGCCATTGTAATTTTGAATGGTCACTAAATGAATAATTGTAATTGTCAGCTACCTATGTATCTTTCTACTTAGTATCTCAGTTTTGTCTTCTAAAAAGTGAAAATTATTTTGAAGATAAAGGTGTCATACTTAGATATTGCAGAATGCTTGCCCCTATTCTGGAAAAATTCACAGGGGATGAAATAAACGGTTAAATCGAAACAAGATACAATAGTAATAAATTGTAGTCATACTATTTTCATAAATGTTGAAATAATCAGATAGGTTTATGATGGCCACCATATTGTTTGTTATTTATGATACCATCTGAATATTTTTCCAAGAATGACTCATAATCTCATCAGCTTTTGGTCTTGATTGAAGTATTATAATTTGTGATTCAACATATTCAAAAATTGTGTGCCAGGTAGTGCAGGGGTTGTCAAACTTTTTCAGGCTCTGGAGTCTAGTTTGGGTCCATGGAAAGAAGCTGACATCCTTTGGGAGGCTGATTTCTCAGGCAGCCACTAGAGACAAAAGGGAGATGAAATCCAAGCAGATTTTCACTCCTAAACAAAGATGCACTGGAGAGAACGCTAGGGTTTCACAAAACATACTTTGAAAAACCTTGAACTAACAGTTACCTACATTAAAAAAAAAATTGAGTGAAACTTCTGATTCCTGAAAATTAAAGAATATGTACCATCTACTTTATTAAGATTATTTTTATTAGCATTTCAAAGTAAAGGTTTCCTATCACATTTCTTGTGACCCAGTTAATTGAAACCGTTAATCCCTTATTTTCATAGAGCTTTTAGATCATTGACACCAAATGGATATTGGTATTGGCAGAGATTATAAATCTTAGTTTTTGTGATGTGCTCACTCGAGCATTTTGTATCATTGTGTGCAGCATAGTGAACATGGACAAGAGAAAGCAAATCAGAGAGTTGCCTGAGGAGGAAAGGAAGAAGGTAATAGCTGAGCATGATAAAGGTAAAGGCTATAAAATGTTCCCTAAAGACCTTTATGTACCTGTGACCAAGCTTATTAATATTATCAAGAAATTTATGGTCCATGAGATCATAGGCAACCTCCTTGGATGTGGCAGCAAGAGAAAAATTGATCCCAGTGTGCCCCTCAGAATGAGGAATACTTGGGAAGCTCCACTCAGGAACTCAAAATCCAAGTAGGATTTTCACTCTTTAAGGGAAAGACAGTCATGTGCTAACTGCACTGGACAACCCAGGGCTTCACCCCCACCCTTGAGGCATCCCACACTTCTTTCCTTACTGCACTCTCTCTCCATTCAGGAACTGTAAACCTTCCCTGTCAAAATCCAAGCAGGTTTTTCAGTCCCTGAGTGAAAGACACTCATACATGGCTTGCGTTAGACTTCTCCACCCATCTGAGGCATTCTTCACTATCTCTCCTCTCAGGAGCTGAAATTCCTTTAAGAAAAAAATGCGGCTCCCTCTAAACTCTAGCGGCTGAAGGAGCAGCCTTCCAAAGGATGTCAGCTCCCTTCCATGTGTTGAAGAGATGTCTAGTATTGATGAGTTTCCTTCAACAATTTAAAATATCCCATGGTCCCATATGACTACATAGTTTGGCAACCACAACTTTAGCCAACTGTTATTTGCAATATATAAAATAATAAATGAATAATTTATTATATAATTTCACTATAATTTCATTGTAAGATCTAGTAGACTAGTCATGTTCAGATAAAAATGCTAGACTTCACCAATATGTACATTTCTGCAGGTACCCCAGTCTATGAATATGCAAAGCTTAAAACTTGTGTTTTACAAAGAGGGCTTAATGTCCGTTAAATCTGAAAAACATTTTATGCACGTCCATCTATCATTTTGTAAGCGTGTCAAAAGTGTGCATCAGACTGCCCTGCTTATTGTGAGCCATTGGTGTTCAGTGCTGGAATTGCTACTTCTTTTTGTTGCTATGGAATTTGGAATTTATGAAGAATTTTAGATATATCATGTTTGGATTGTTGCAAAATGGTTATTTCATGCCAGTATGACTGGAGTTTCCCCTCAAGCATGTCTGTATTCTTTTTAATTGGTTAGAAATATGTCTGTAGACTAACAGACTGCTAAGTATCATGAGAGTTACATAAGATTTCCAAGCTCTACGCAGTGCTTTTCTCATCTATTGACAGAGAATCCTATTTTACATCTTTCATCCTTTCTTCTCGCTGTCATAATAACCAAGACCTACACAAAGAATATAACAGTGTATAACATCTGAGTGCTATTGCTATCTATGTTGTAAACCGCCCAGAGTTCTTCGGGAATTGGGCGGTATAAAAATGTAATAAATAAATAAAATAAATAAAGTATGGAATAAAATGTGCGAAAGGATTATTGATACTGGGTTAGATGCAATTCTTGCTATTCCACATAAGCATTCCAGGAATCCAGGAACTGCTTTCAAGTACAATTCAGAGTCCTGGTTAGCACTCCCTACTTGGCCCAGAACCAGGATATTTGATGGATTGTCTATTCCTGATTCTATCTGCTCACCTCATTAGATTTTACACAATGTGCATTCCTTGAGTTTCCTCTATGAAGCAGCGTCATCTAATGGAATGCAGGCAATATGACTTTTCTGTTGTGGCATGTGCCCTTTGGAACAACATTGTCCACAAGACCCAAATGGCACAATCCTGTTAGTCTTTAGGAAAACCTTAAAAACCTGGCTCTTTTCTCAGGCATTGAGGGTGGGAGCCTGACCAGTGTGGAATGAAATTTTTATTTTTATTTTTAGTGGGCTCTTGTGCATTGCACATTATTGTTCTGCTGGTTTATTTGCCTGTTGTTAGCCACTCAGAACCGTGAGAATGAGCTGGGAAACCATCTCATAAATGGCTTAAATGAACACACAGTGCTAGGATGGAGGAAGAGTGAGTGCGCATCTTTATTTTGCCGGAGTTTGCTGCATTTCATTTCATATTAATATTCTGCAGAACCTGTGCCAATTTGCAACAGCTTGCTTCTCATCCTCACATTTGTTTAAAGCTACATAACAGGCTGATTCATTTGGATGTTGATTTAAAAAAAACTTACAAAAACATGGCTTTGCATGTGGTTAGAAATTTGGGCAAACCTCCCTCTAGAAGGAATGATTGGCAGATGCCCTTTCTTGCAGATGCGGAACAAGGGAAACTTATTTGCAGTTTGACCTGCAATTTTCTGTCCTTTCATTGTGCCACTGATTACAGCCATTCCTGGCCAGATGGAACTTTTAACTACTTACAGCGTGTCTCTTTTCTGTCACTCATGGATCATGATTATGACAGGCATGTTTCCATTGAATTCTCTAGTTCTTTTTAGTGTTGTTTGACCTGCTAATTTTATGCAAATTATCTGCATCTACAAGGAATGAAGAGTTCCAAATGGGAACATTCACAAACTGTATATTGTTTCGGATGCTATCTGGCATGACGGCAGGTTGATATGCATACATATGAGTCACTTTGCCCTCAATAGCTTTGAAATCTGAAGACGTGTCGTGAGTGTTGTAAGATTTTCAAGCGATGAGATGTAAAATGCTAGAGTAAGTAAAAAAAGAAGTCTAAGTGTCAATTGCTATGATCAGAAGAGAAGCAGAGATTAAACCTGCACTGGTAGAATGCTTGCTGCCAAGATTGGATGACAAAAGAGTTTTAGCTTGGAACATCTGCAGAACTGAAGTGAATTTTCAAGAATCTCACAGACCTCTGACCCATGTGCACGACTCCTCCAAACCTCAATCGCAAAGATTGATTCAATGCAACAAGTCCTGATTCAGTCAGATGAGCCAAATCAGTTCAATTTAGCTTGCCAATTCAGACTGATTAAGTTCAGCTTGTTGATTTAATTTGATAAATGGTGTATATGCAACCACCTATTGAGATCCAAAGGTATCTGATTTAGCTTAAAGCATCAGTTTGAATCAAAGCTTTGCAGAGCCCCAGTTCTCTGATGCTTTTCAACAGGGATTTGGAATGTTTGATGGAATTATCTTCTCCCACCCCTGAAGATTAATTGTCCATCAGTTGAGAAGAAAAAACAACAAAGGAAAAAGGAGCCTGGCTGAGCTTAGACTAATAGTAGCCAAGCAGAAAATGTGGTTTCAATTCTTGCATACTTTGAATGGCGTATAGGTATTTTTTTTTCTGGCCACATAGTTTAAAATCATCAAATCTCAGCCTCTTATGATACTTGGGAAACATCACATGTGCTTTTACAATATGCCAATATCTTATGCAATTTCATTTTATTTCATTTTTGAGATGGCTTGGGGAGCCTTTGGGAACACCACTAAGAACCTTTGATGATCCTTGAATTAGGGGAGGGATACAAACGTAAAAAGCAATGATAGATTAGGCTTTGGCTTTTCACAAGATCCACCCAGAAGTCTGTGACAAGCCCACAAGCAAGATGACAATATTCTTGGGTTTTCAGTAACATACTTCAGATAAGCACCACCTATGGATTAGTCACAAAAAGCTTTATCTTCTACCCCTCCTTCTTATCTCTTTTAAGATCATCAAGGTCGAGGTGTCAAACTTGCATCATCACGGCAGCCTTACGTGACCTATTGTGACTCCCCCCACTTCGCTAAACCAGGCATGGGCATCTGGCCTGTGGGCCACGAGTTTGACAGCCCTGATCTAGGTAGTTGGCCATCATCAGCTCTTATGGAAGCCGCGTCCATGACTTAATTATGCGTTATGTGCTTGCCAGAGGTCACAAAAAGTGATCACATGACCCTGGGACCCTGCAATCATCATAAATATGAGTAGGTTGCCAAGTGCCTGAATTTTGATCACATGACCATGGGGATGCTGAAAGGGCTGTAAGCGTGAAAAACGGTCATGTCACTTTTGTCAGGGCCATTGTAACTTTGAATGGTCACTAAATGAACTGTGGTAAGTTGAGTACTACCTGTATTTAGTTTTTTAAAAGGTACATTTAGGATATCAGTAGTGGTGCTCTCTTAGGTAAATTGAAATTAGACTAAACAAGATTATATGATAAGATTCAAGGAGTCTTAAAATATGTTGTACCTTGTCACCCACATGACTATTGTGTTTTAAAGATCTCTCTCTCTCTTTCTGAGTGTGTGTATGTGCATGTCTTTGAATCTATATCTCCCTTGAACTGTTTGTTGTTATGCTTTGTGTTGAATAATACCTGTTGCTTTTTTTTTTTTTTTTACAATAGATCACCTAAGAGGCTCTCTGGAGTGAGTTAATAGAATACCCAGATATCTCCATACACATACGCACATACGCACATCCTACACATATACAAGGAAGCAAGTGATGAACAAACAGGTGGAAAGAGAAGGCAGATATATATTCTCCCCTAGGACATTTCTTGTAGCTCTGGTTATATTTTTCAGCACGAGAAACTGAATAGATGTGTACGGGAGTCACCATCTGGATGTTTCATTTATGGAGGCTGGTGTGAAGTGAATTCACAAAAAGGCAAAATAATGGTGTTATAATTTTCTGTGTTATTCGGGAGTAAGAACGCTCCTGTTGACACATTTGGAAATGAGGCGGGATGCTGACTCACTGTGATTTTGGATCATTGTTCTAATGTTTTTATTTGCTGTTTTCTCAAGATAGCATTGTTTGGGTTCACATTATTTTGCAGGTGATTAAATAGCAAAAGGCAGAGTACAAATATGTTAAACAGAACATTTTTTTCGTTTTACATCCTACCCAATGTATTTTAGAAATCAGTTAAACTTGTATACTGTTTAAGAAATCCTGTGGGTATTATCCTATCTAAATTGAATTTTAAAATCTTTTGATTTTTCAAATATTTTATCAGCACACAAATAAATAGCACTTGTATATTAATTTCTGAATTCTTTGTGATTAAGAATCATACATATTGGGATGAATCCTTTGAAGAATAATTAGCATCATTGTTATCTTATATTAGATTTTCAGAATAATTAATGATAATCCCTATTAAACCTGGTTGTGTCTGGGTTGGTTTTATTTTTGGCTTATTTATTTATTTTAACACATTACAAAAAACAAACAAACAGAACAATGGAAAAAAGAAAAATGTACAAACAAGAAAAACAATAACCAAACAAAAATGGCTTAATAATTATACCAATGACATATCCATAAAATATTAAATAATATTTTAAAGTTTCTAAGTAAATGGTAGTACTGTAGTTGTAAAATATCTTGAAATTAAGTGATTTTTATATCACCAACAAAGAAAATCTGATTCCATTCTTTCAAGTACATTCTTGGGGATGTTTAGAAGATTAAAAAGATAATATTTTAATGAATCAATTTTCATTTTAAATCAAATGAAGCCAACAGGACATTTTTTTAAAGATCTGCAAGTATTAATGTCCCAGTACTGGATCTTTCAATTCTTTAGTCCATAAACTGTAGAAATTATTAATATTAATGCAATGGAATGGAGTGTGTGTGTGTGTGTGTTACATGCAATAAAAGGTACTGCCAGAGAAACCAAGTTGGTGGCAGATCTGGAAATGGGATGCTTCTTCCCATGTGCAGATCAGATATTTGGTTATGGTACAGAAGTGAGAGGAGGAAAATTGTGCATTCAAGTCAACACTGACTTCTTGCAACTCCCCACTGCAGTTTTCTTGGTAGCCTTTTCTGGAAATGGTTTACTTTTGCCATCTTTCTAGGACTGGGAGAGAATGGGACTGGCTCAAGATCACCCAGCTGGCTTTGCTCCTAAGGCAGAACTAGAACTCACAGTACCTTGGCTTATATTGTGGTGCACACAATATAGCACTATCCTAAACATGTTCCTTCCTCTGTGTTCATGGGAAGATTCTATTAAAGAAAACACCTCTCCCCTCCCACACATGAATATGTGGCCCTGCTAATAAGACAAGGTTGAGCCTCATTTTAGTATTAAATGAAATGTGGTGGTACAGTGGTTAGAATGCAGTATTGCAATCTAATTCTGCCGAATGTCAGCAGTTCGATTCTCACCGGATCAAGGTTGATTCAGTCTTCTAACCTTCTGACGTTGGTAAAATGAGGAGCCAGGTTGTTGGGAGCAATATGCTGACTCTGTAAACTGTTCAGAGAGGGCTGTAAAGCACTATGAAGTGGCATATAAGTCTAAGGGCTACAGATATTGCTACTATTGGGTCTCCCTCTGCCATATCTAGGTCATAGGATTGATTTTCTTTTAAACTAGTTATTCAATTTCAAAAAGATTGTTATGAGTACAGTATAGGGGTCAATTCATTAGACATGGCACCTTAAGGTCTACAGAAGAGAAGTTTGAATAAAATTGCAATAAATAAATATTTATTTATTATTTATTTATTTTTCACATTTTTTTAAACCTCGCCATCTCCTTCAGTGATAGTACTTTACCCCCCACCCCTTTCAGGGGTTCTCTGGATTCTTCTGCCTCCAGGTCTAGAGCCAGTGTGGTTACATTGGTTAAGGTGTTGGATGGAGAGATCCACATTTGAAGTCCATGGACTCTCACAGGGTGACCTTGAGTAATTACTGACTATCTCTCTGAGGCCAATCTGAGTTGCTGCTGGGAAGAAAACTTAGACACAAAGTGTTATGTATACCTTTTGCTTCTAAGGAAAAGTTGGTATAAATCTAACACATTTATAAAATGAGTAAATGAATGATACCTTAAAGCATTTTTCAACATCATGTTTAATTGCTATCTCATAGGACTAATTATCCAAAGCTCACTGACAAAAATAAAATAAAATCCTAGCATCTTCAGATTTGCTGATTTCGGTTGTGATAAAGGAAAAATTCCAATATATTTATTATTTTACTCCTAACACTTAATTTACTCATGATGTCTCAAAGCACCCCCTTTCCCATGCTTGAGAAATTAACATTTGATTTACGTTTATAGATGCTTTCTTAGAAATAAACCCTTCTAAATTCTGTAGGGTTAACTCTCAGGCAAAAATGTTCAAGAATACATCCTAAATATGCACATTTCATTATTTAGAATAATAGAGTTGGAAGGGACCTTGGAGGTTATCTAGTCTAAACCCAACTCTTATAAGATGTGGAAGTAGGGACTGCTTTGTTTTAAGGGAAAATGAATATAAATTCTGTCTTATAAAGAATTGTCTTCAATGGGAAGGACATTCTTCTCTTCCTCCCTGGACTGAAAACAATATTAGGTCAAGCAAAGAGGAAGATGCCTGGCTGGTGTCCCATTTAACTCAGCCTTTCCCACTTGACATTCTCCATCTCTGTTGCATTACAAACTTCATCACACAGCGTGATCTGTAAGCCATGTTGTTTGGAGATGATGGGCAATGATTTGATGGCATAAAGACTGGGAAGCCTCCTTCAATTATTCTGGAAAATACTGCTACATTTTTTTCTTTTACTCTCTTGTCCTGTCCACCCCAACCCCCAAAATAAAGCATGAAATGAGTTGGAAGCTCCTCACAGCTTCCAACTTCTAGATAACCCAGTGCTTCAGAAAAAAAAGGCTATTTGTTTTTGCTTGTTTGGTTACTTTTTTCCCTAAGGAATGGTGAGTTCATGTTTGTTCCTTTGCTGGGGAAAAAATAAGACCTCTCAGAAAGTAAACATTTGCTATGTTATTTTAACCCTTTAAAAACCATTCCATTCCTTGCCTTGGAGTTTTAATTCCTGTTTATTAATTATTTTTTTATAGTGGCTTGGTGCTCTTGAGTACCCTTGGTACTCAACTGCATGAAACTCATTGATTTTGGTACTCAACTCATTTGGAAGCAAAGGTTTTGTCCTGGTACTCAGTGCATAAGCTGGAACTTGTTAGTTTTGACTCAGTAGATTATTCCTTATGGGCAAAATTTGTTTGGTACTCATCGTATTTGGTAGTCATCCCAGAATCAATTAACGGTGAGTACCAAGGTACCACTGTACTATAAGGGGAAAAAGCAAACAAAAAGACAGAGGGGGATAAATTGACACTAAAAGATTTGCAAAGAGCAAAATGGTATGTTCATATTTCGCTTCGATTTGTACATTAATTAATTAATTAATTAATTAATTAATTAATTCATTCATTCATTCATTCATTTATCCTGCCATTACTGTTTTTATAAATAACTTAAGGCAATGAAAATACTAGTTGATGTTTGAAATCTGAAGTATTTTGATGTCTTCTATTCTATTCTTCTATTCTTTCCATGCCTGATCCTGAAGCAAAAAGTGGCTTTTCTAATAATTTAATTGAAGGTAGGGATGCTTCTTTTGCATTGTAAGCAAAGCTCAGAGTGGTCTGAAACAATTGAAGTGCTCAAAAATATCAAGTAAAGATGTTTTGCTAATAATTATATGACAAGAATATTTAATCAGCACATATAGCTTAGGTATGATACATGAAGATGATACATGAAGATGAAACTATGTGTCATTTATTTATTTATTTATTTATTTATTTATTTTATTGGATTTATATGCCACCCTTCTCCCTGAAGACTCAGGGCAGCTCACAAGCAATAAAAACAACAATATAATACAAAATTTTAAAACCCTGTTAAATTTCATTAAATCCAATAAATAATTTAAAAGTGGGAGAACAAATTTAAAATTGGGATCAAATTAAGCAAATTATTAAAACTAACGATGGGCTCATCCTAGACCTGCTCGTTGAAAAAGGCAGGTCTTCATTTAGACTGAGAAACAACATGACACAAACCAACCAGCAGCACAACTTGTTCATTAATATACAGTATATCTAGGTATCTTCTAGCAGTCTTTGTAGCAAAAAGTGTATAGGTTAAGGGTAAAAATTACACTATTGTAATTTTCATTTCTTGATATAATATTCATAGTGGGATATAATTTGCACACACATCTCTCTCTCTCTCTCTCCCTCTCTCTCTCTCCCTCTCTCATCTATATCTATATCTATATCTATATCTATATCTATATCTATATC
>JANHGC010001986.1:18387-30118 GCA_027560395.1 Boaedon fuliginosus
TCTCTCCTCCCACCCCTCTCCTTCTTGCCATGATTTTGCGCACTTTGGAGTGGAGGCAAATTATGCCACAAGAACTCCAGGTTCTCAGTATTGTTATTTAAGCATTAAAGGCATGAAATAATAAACTACCTTTTGGTATATATTTTTATACTTAAAAGTCATTAGGGCAAAGAAGTGATGTTGAGTTGGCCATGCCCATGCAGTTACATGACCAAACATGGCTATGTGGTCATGTGACTGGACCCACCCGTGGGTCTGCCCAGTCACATGACCACATAGCCACACCCACCACTAAGCCACGCCCACAGAACTGGTTGTTAAAAAATTTGAAACCCACCCCTGCTTATACTCCAAAAAACATGGTAATGAGCACACTTTCCCTATAAAATTCAGTGAATGAGAAAAAAGAAATCATTTGGAATTGCCATTTTCAGGTTTGCCTGAAAGTGGATAATGATATAGGTAGTCCTCAACTTACGACCTTTCATATTGAGCCCAACATTTCTGTTGCTAAGTGAGTAATTTGTTAAGAGAATTTTGCCCCATTGTACGACTTTTCTTGCTGCATGTGTTAAATGAATCGCTGTTAAATGAATCTAAATTAAAAACACAGTTGTTAAGTGAATCTGGCTACCTCGCTGACTTTGCTTGTCAGAAGGTTGTAAAAGAGAATCCCAGGACCTTGGGACACTGCAACCGTCATAAATGTGAGTCAGTTGTCAAGCACCCGAATGTCAAACATGTGACCATGGAGATTCTGAAATGGTGATAAGTGTGAAAAATGGTGGTAAGTCACTTTCTTCAGTGCTGTTGTAACTTCGAACCGTCACTAAGGGGATTGTTGTAAGTCGAAGACTACCTGTACTTGTAAAATAATAGTGTACAATAATGGTTGAGACTACATTTTAGCCTAAATAAGTCTTCAATGCCTTGGTGTCCTTCAGGGTTTTTGAATTAAAATGTTATTGCCAATATTGGTCTGTCTACAAAGCAATACAGATAGGCCTCAATTTACAATTAGTTGCTTAGCAACCATTCAGAGTTCAATGGACTCCCCAAAATGTACTTACAAAGTGGTTTCACAGTTCCACACTCCATGCCTTGATATGGCTTTCTCCCTGAGGATCCTTTCTGATGGCCATTCCTCCCACAGTCATATGATCATACTTTGTGTGCTGGACAACTGGCCTACATTTACAGTTGTTTGCAGTATTCCACAGACATGAGATCATGATTTATGATGGGGTTTTTTTTGCTGGAAACTGGTCTTTATTTCTGGTTTCCAGCCAAAAAAAATGGCCATTGCACACAATAGATTCGCTTAATGACTCCAGTATTTGCTTACTTACAATTAACTAAAGGTTGTAAAATCAGGCATAGTCACAGGGTGACCCACTCAATGAACATCATGACTTACAAATATAATTCTAGGTTCAATTTCGACTGTAAGTTGAGGACTACCCATAACAGCTGAAGGTGATTGCTACCTTTAACCACTCATAAAACACATTAACTAGAAAAGATAAACTTTTTGTCATCCACCTCCCCTTAGTGCCATCTCAATATATACACACCTTCTTCTAAAAATCTAAGCTCCAAAATCAATACAAATGAAGAATGAAGCTATACAATGAAATTTTTGGGAAAGGTAGATTTTTTTGTAATGGTGTACAACTACAGACCTCCCTGGACTCGCCTTGCAGCTCCTCAAGGGAGGTAAATTTCATACTTTGGGAAACCCCGATCTTGAAGCTAGAGCAGGAAGGCTATATAGTAAGATAGCTGGATTTTGCAAGCCAACAGGCATAATTAGGTATAATCCACCATTTTTCATGAATAGAGCTGAGAGAAGTCCTGATCTAGAGTCTTGAGCTATTGTCATTCAGTGTGTAGACCATTAAGCGAAATAGACAAATGGCATGTTTTTGTGCCCCAGAACACAATTAATTTGATCACAGTCAAACAGCCTAAGTACAGATGAAGTAAAAGAGGGTCACAAATGTATCACAATGTTGTTCCTTCCTTCCCATATACAAGATGTGAAATTAAAATGATTAGTTTAAATGTGAACATGTAGATTTACACACAAACACACACATAGCCAGCACCTAACCCCAGAAAGAATTGTAGGGAAGTAACACTGGAAACTTACAAATCCATTTACAGCAACATAAGTTGGTAAGCCACTGACAAGACACCAATGATCTGCAGGAGGGGACCTTAAGACAGAGAATGAGATAAAAACCATCATTTCATATTAAACCATGAACTCCTACAGCCATTTACTATCTGACCACCTAATAAGAAGCACTTACGGAATTACTTGGATTTGTTCTTCTCCATGTAGAATATAATCGATAATCTTATAGAAGTTAACTTCCTAAACACAAGAGGAAAAAGCAATACAAGAATCTTAAACATATCAACATTCCACGCATTGTAATTCAAACAGATGAAATATGTCTACTCACCCGACCATCAGGAGTCTTTGGTCCTTTGTAAGGCTCTACTTCTCCCAATTTAATTGGCCATTCATCATAAAATTCCTGGAAATAATTATAAATTATTGAAGGGATTCCTGAATAAAAGAGGTTTCTAAAAATCTGGTGTCTTCCATATACAGTATTTTGGACTTCAATTCTCATTCTCGGCGAGAGACGATGGCTGATAACCATCTTAAGTTAAAGGGAATAACAGGAGGGAGGAGCTACGGTGTAAATAAAAGCAGAAACGATAGAGCGAGATATAGGTATTTTGTATTTTAATTTCTTTAAGTCTGAAATAAGAGAGAAAGACAAGTTAACTTAAGAAAACATAGCTAAATGTATGGATAAATGATTTTTTAATTTTTTTTTTATATATGGATGTCTACTTCTAATTTTAGTTAAACTTGTATATTAGAAAGAGATCTAGAGAGGAACATGGATAAGAATGATTTTGTAACCTGATGAACGCGATGTTTGATGTTGGTTTATGATGATATTTGTAACAAATTTAAATAAAAAGAAAAATGAAAAAAAAATTCTCATCCTCGGCCATTGGATAAGAGAAAATCTGTTTCTGATAGGTTGCTTAATTCCTAGAAAACTCAGCCAGGTATACTGTAAGCTCAGTACACAGCAGCATCCACAGGGAAGGATAAGACAGATGTGATGGGTGGCAAGAATAACCTTGGGAGACAGAGGGAAGAGCTACAGCCAGGGCACTGGTCGGACAAGAGAAATCTCAACCTGCAGAAGGAATGAAGGTGGCAGAAAGCATCTCAAAAGAGACCCTCCCTATTTATCTAGAAAGTAAAGATAGGGAAGAGGGGAAATACTTCCAGACATGCAAGATTCTGTGTCAAACGACTGAGAATAACAACTGTGGCTATTATGAAATGGAAATCCTGTTGTGCATTGTATACCCAATGCATGTAAAAAGAGAGCAGAGCTTCTCTCATTCTGTAGTCTATTTTTGAGCCCCTTATCACAACATTTGGACCAGGCAGGACAACATTTAATATGGTTAAAACAGCAGGGTCCTTGATGCTCTCTGAGTTTGGTAGTTTTCTTGCAGATGTTTCATTACCAGACTAGTAACAATTAGCACTATTTTATATATTATCATGAGCTGATGATGTTACCTAGTCTGGTAATGAAATGTCTGCAAGAAAACCACCAAGCTCAGTGATTTTCTGATTTTTCTTTAAGAAATTTCACTTCTCATCCAATAAACTTCATCAATTCAGAACTGAAGACACTTTATGGATGAGAAGTGACCTGTGCCGGTTTACCCCCTCCTTTGGCAACCTGGTGGTCCTTGGCTCCCTGGGGATCACCATATCAATGCCGAACTTAGTTCAGACACCCGATCAGCAGAGCCCACTACAGCCCAGAACTCCTGAGCTCAAGCGATCTGCTAGCCTCAGCTTTCAGAGTAGCTGGATTAGAGGCTTCTGTCTAGGGGTGGGCTGCTATGGGTTCGCACGGGATTGGGCGATCCTCTAGCTAAGAGTCTGCCCAGTTTGGCGAACCCATAAATCCCTGACTCCTGGCTGACTCCTCCCACTCCACCCTGCCCCTTCCAAGAGTCTCCATGCAGCCTATTTTGGATACCAGGTAAGTGCAGGGCCCGTGTGGAGGCTCGGGGAGGGTCAAAAATAGGCCAGACCTCTGGAAAAATAGTTCCAGAAGTCCGGAAATGGGCTCATTTCCAGCCTCCAGAGGGCCTACGGAGGCCGGGGGGGGGGGCGTTTTCCTCCTCACCGAGGCTCGAGGAAAGCCTCTGGAGCCCAGGGAGGGTGAAAATGCCCCCCCCGCCATGGTGCAGGAGGCTGACTAGGCCACACCTACCATGGCCACGCCTACCCAGCAACCGGGCAGAGAACCTGTTGTTAAAATTTTTGGACTCCACCCTTGCTTCTTAAAGAAAAGCGAGTGAGTCCAATCGCCTTTATATTAAAAAAAAGCACCTTTGGGACTACCATGACCTGGATGACTGAGAACCTCTATAGACACATTCAAGCTTAGAGAGCACCCACTGTCCCTGTGCTACATATATTCTCTTCTATGGTTAAAACAACAGGGTGGGCAAGATTTGCCTTAAACAACAGGTTTCTGAAAGGCAAATAACATTTCCATTCTAAACACACTTTATCTGAAACTATATTGATTGTAATATAATTCATTTGCAAATATCATGCTTTCATTTATATTCTCTTTAGGGCTCAGTTATTTCTGCATAACAAGAGGCTTTCCTTGGAAGCAAGGAATGAGGAGTTCTCTGGTGGTAAATAAAATTATACTGACCTTCTCTTTGGTCATATCCAGCAGACCAATGGAATATCTTTCGCAATTTAAATATTGTCGAATAGTATACATGGCTTTGTGAAACTGTCGCTCAATATCTGTAAGTTCTTCAAATACTTTGTTGGCAGACCATAAAAGTATCTATTGAAGAGAAGACAAGATGGGATGCGGGATAGTATTTTAATATGTGGCTGATGAGAGATAGAAAAAAAACATGATGACGTCTGTTCAAACATTCAAGAGATTTGTGACATTATCTAGTAAAGCCTATGACATAATAGGCTGTTTGGAACTAACATAATTATCAAATAAGGGCAATGGCACCTCTTGGCAAGCAAGAAGATAAAGCAAACTATTCGTACAAAATAATTGCATTTAATTGACTGTTAAAGTAGATAATAATCATTTACCTGACTCTTTCTAAGTTCAACGTTATACAGGTATGTAATGTGGTATTGTTTCACAGCAAGTGAAAGAAACTGAATATATTTATTAAAGACCTGCAAAAAAGAAAGAAAGAAATGTACAACAAATGATTGGATGCTATCAGCATTTTCTCAGTTAAATTGAACCTTCCCATATGGACTTACTCTTTTGTACTTGACACTTGGGCCAGATGGAGGGGGCAAGCTTTTTTTTTTTTTAATTTGCCTCTCAGAGACTCTTAAAGTCATCACTCAAATTAGGATTTTCAACTTTTTTTTTCTTTTTGGGGGGACCCAAGTGCTAAGATACAAGTTACACCTTGAGGGAATGCTGCTTGACACATCAAGTTTTAGCATCAGGAAAAAAGCAGGGTAAAAAAAATTGCTCCTGCTAACTCTAGTGTTATCATATATTCTGCTCTTGAAATAATCATAGTAGCGGTAAATAACACTAAATATGAAAATAGTCATAAAACAAATAAAGTACATAAAGAAAGATACTTTTGTATCTTGAAAATTATTGAACATTGGCTGGTTTATGTGATAAATCATCACTTGTCACCAGTATTGTAGGGAGCAATGGCGTCCATAGTGAAATCAAAGTTCAAGATGGCAGCCATGATTGCTGGATTGATGCTCTTTTCTTGTTTATGTGCACCACCTGCATAACAACATATTTTAAAAGGCAGGGCTGGAATCACACAGTTGAAGCCTTCCTCTTAACTTTTCGATGCTCCCCTGTTCCCCCTTGCAGACATCCCTGGTAGGCAAGTGGCATCTACTCTGAATACGTTTAGCTGAAATATACTTCTTTCTGCTTAAAGCTTCTCCTCTGGTGTGCATAAGAAATCCATGGAGCCCATGTTAGGCTTCAGCAACGCTAAAATGTAAGATGATGTCTCAAGCTGCTCATCAAGAGAGGTGAGATTAAGCAAAGTGATGTATTTTCTTGAAAAAGCAATCCGTACTTACATCTTCATCCTCTTTAGTGAACTCGGAGGCATTTTGTTTATTAAGTGCCATGAAAACAGCAAGAACTTCCTTGCACTGCAGAATGGGAATGGTGAGCATATTGTTGGTCGTGTAACCAGTCTGTTTATCGACAAAGTCCGAGAAGTGATTATTCTGAAACAAACAGGAGCAATTAGTTTACTTTTCAAGCGTGAGTTAGGATAATCCTGAGGACATATTTCATCTGCAAGAAACTGAATCATTACTGCTTGTCTCTAACCCCTCTGAGAGATAAGTCACATTTATCCCAGTGTATTGAGGGAATGGCACAGTTATATAATGGCACCTGCGAGAGGGATATATGGAGGCAAATGATGAAAACACACTGTATTATTGCAACAGAAGCTCTGTCATCTACGTATTTGCGTGTTATATCATAACCCAAGCGTGAAATGGATGATCTGTTAGTGTGACAGCATATTTTGTCATTTTTGCATGGGACTCTACTTAGTTCCACTTCAGGTTTTCTCCAAATGCCTTCCAGCTAACTTCACTTTGGATTTGAACGCAAATAGATAAATCTAATTACCCAGATATGCTCACCTAGTGCATCCTAACAATGTGTCTTATCCTAAAATCACACTGCAGGTGTGTAAGGCAGTTGCTGTATGATCTCTCCAGAACTGCAAAATATCCTATTCTTCTTTGCCCCTTTTACAGAGTCATCTTGACCAGATTCACACTATCTATGATTAGTAGACATTCTGCACATATATCTGCCTTCATTCGTGAGTAGATATCCTGGTCACCCAGATTCAGCCAATGCCCAAATGCAGCTCATAGATGAGATACCCCTTGTTACATCACATGCAATTAAGTTTTGTGCATCAGCAGAGAAGATACATCAAACCCTGATGGGTCAATAACCCATTCTTTGTCACTATAATTCATTGACATTTTATATATTATTACTTTGTTGACATTAATAGTTTTAGATACTTTTACATTGTTGTAATTTTAGAAGTTATCATGTATAATATAAGTTTAGTGTTCACAATATAATTTTATACAGGCTACATCCTAGATCTCACTTACGGATGTCAGTTGAGGTTGTTTTACAAATAAATTTTAACTCTTGTCTTAAATTTTATTTTGTTTATTATCTGTACTGGTCTTTGATTACAATAAATTGAAAATTGAAATCAATCCCAAGAAAAGATGCAGCTACCAGAGAGTTGCAAATGAGGCCTACCTGAACACGCCTGCCCTCTCTTCATCACATTAACCTTTACCTTCAGATCCAAAGTGCTGCATGGACCCCCCAAAACGATATTTTAATGTTCTGCTTTGGCATTTTATTTTGTGGAAACATGGAGAAGACAATTGGAATTATTCCAATTAAACCCCACCTTCAATTCCCAGATAACTAAACCTATGTTTTCCCCAAAATCTCCATGCATGCATAACAAAGCACTCCTAATTTCAGGATGTGGATCATATGAACATTCCCATGCAACCATCTTCTGAAGTTGGCTAGGAAGCATGATTGGTACCAATCTCTTTTTATCTCTGCAACAGATTTATCTGCATCAGTGTCCGTATGAGTTGCTCTGTGTGTGTGTGTGTGTGTGTGTGTGTGTGTGTGTGTGTGTGTGTGTGTGTGTGAAAATGGGAAATATAGTGGTGGCAGCCCCAGGATGCTCCACTGTATGTGTCATTCGTCCCATAGATGCTACTGTCACCACCTATTTGAACCTCCTTAAATATAACTATGTAGAAGATACACACACACACACACAAATACACACACACACACACATATTGGATGACATTTCAATATATACTTTCTCATTGAAAAACAAAACAAAACATACATAGCACAAGTAATACTATCGCCTTTGGATTGTAACTCATTATCCGTCAGTTTCACCATCTTATGAAGAAAAAAAATATTTATTTATTTATTTATCAAATTTGTCTAGTCCCCCATCTTGTGAGAAGTGACTCTGGGTGGAATAAAGCAAAAAAAAAAAAAGTATGTAAACCATAAACGTGTTGAACACAGTTATATTTAAACACACACATACATATGAGATTCTACCAGTAATAAAACTACCTCAAGATCCCAACAGTTCCCTGAGACATCCCCACACCCCCTGAGGCCTGATGACAAAGCCAGATCTTGAGTGACGTCTGGGAAATGAGAAATGAGGCTGATCTCCCTTCAGGGTTGAGAAGGTCCCATAAGACAAGTGCCACAACAGAGAAGGCTCTCCCTGCCTCCTTGGGCCTACAGAGAGACAGGCCCTGCGGCATGCCTCTCCTGGTGGAGCTGATGGGACAAGCAGATGTAATTGGGGAGACTACGTCCTTCAAATAACCTGGCCCCATGCTATGAAGGGCTTTAAAGATAAAAAGAGCATTTCAAATTGGACCCAGAAGTAGACTGAACACTAATGCATCTTGCACTACAGTTGAGGCATAATGTGCTGCCCATCCTACTGTTTTTTGCACCAGCTGAAGCTTCCAGATAATCTTCAAGGGCAGCCCTATGTAAAGCGCATTACAGTAATCCAATCAGGAGGTGACTAGGATATTAGTAACTGTGAGCAGAGATCCCCAATCTAGGAACGGGTGTAACTGGTATCCAACACAAAGCTGTGCAAAGGCTTTTCTAGCCACGACTGCCATCTGCAGCCCTAAGTATAGGAGACCCACAGATTGTGCACTGGGTCTGCAATACTTTACCTCATGGTGACAGACAAACTCACCCAATAGCTTCACATAAATATTGAATAAGAGCAGGGACTCTGCATCCTTTCACATACATGGTTCTCAGGTGGGATCTCTCCTGCTTGAACATACCCCAACTGGACCCGACAACAAAACAGTGCCACCTATCCACAACCCACTAAGACAATCCAAAAGGATACTATGTTCAATGGTATCAAAAGCTACAGAGAGATCAAGTAGGGCAAGGATGGATGGATGGTCCTCCATCCTGTTTTGCCAGAGAGCATCTAAAGCTGCAACCAATGCCACTTACCAAGACCTGAATTCCGACTGAAAGGAAAACAGATAACCCACTTCATCCAAGATCCTCTAAAACCTCCACATAATCACCTTCTCAATCACCTTCCCCAGAAAATGGAGGTTAGATAATGGATGAGAATTGCCCAGCATAGTGAACCCAATGATGACTTCCTGAGGAGGAGGCAAACCAAGTCCTTTTTAAGACGTAAAGGAACAACTCTCATTCAAGTTACCACTAGTGAGTCCACTTATGTGACAACCCCCAGGCTATTTTAACAAGCCAGGAGCTGCATCATATATCTAGAAAACAGTCCTAAAGACCCTGTCCATTTCCTCAGGCCCAAGAGGTTCAAAACAATCACAAATAACAATGCAAGGCTCCTCCCCAGGCATTCTCTCTGGACCTACAACAAGGCTGGAGTCCAATAAATTTAAGCAACTTTGTCCAATAGATTGTGAGCAAATTATCCTGCACATCTCTACAAGAAGTTCTCTGAGCCCTTTTTTCCCAAGACACTTCAACCCAAAACAAGGCCAGAAGATGACAATCCACAGATGCAGAAAAGATGCAGAAGCATTGATGCTTTGCTACCCTTAATGTCACAAGGTAGGCCTTAATAGCAGCTCTAACCCATGTTTGGTCAGGTTCATTCTTTGTTGAGTACCAGTGATCCTCTAGATGTCTCTTCTCATCTTTTCATCTCCCTCAGCTCATCCATGAACCACAGCAAGTAACAGGATATGCAACAGGGCAGAAATTGCATGGATGTGATCCCACCAAAAGCCTATTCCAAGTGGCAACTGAAGCCTCAGATGCACTATGCAGCAACCCCTAGCAGGAATCACCCCTAACTCCCTCTGAAACCCATCTGGGTCAAACCGTCACCAGGGGCAGATCAATCTAGTAGATCAAACCTCCCTGCAGTGGACAGTGACTCTAGAGAATCTAATACTAACTAGGGTATGATCATGAGAAGGGAGACACCAAGAGCTACCCCATTTCAGATCATGCAACCACTGCTCCGACAGGAATACCTGTCAGATTGTGGATGTTCAGGAATAACCCGTGGCATCAGGATAGACATCAACTACCAAATTATCTCAGATCGCATGCCCAGAGAAGACAGATTGAAATCACCCAACATCATGTCTAGAAATTCCACCAACCAAGAAATGGAATCAAGATGCTCAGGCAGGGAATTGCCATGCAGCAGAGAAGCTGGTAGAACAGTAACAATCCCAACTGATCTCTAGAGCTCAACTTAACAAACAGGTTCTCATATCCAGTTATCTGTGGAAAAAGCACTCTGAAAGCCATAAGGGATTCC
Source organism: Boaedon fuliginosus (assembly GCA_027560395.1). Taxonomy (NCBI): domain Eukaryota; kingdom Metazoa; phylum Chordata; class Lepidosauria; order Squamata; family Lamprophiidae; genus Boaedon; species Boaedon fuliginosus. The sequence continues at coordinate 28,915 of JANHGC010001986.1, forward strand.
CTTATGCCACATGACAATCGCCAAACCTCACCCACTTTGAAGGGGAATTATCGCTTTCCTCAGAAACAAGAAGTGGAAACAATGCTGTTATTATGAGAATACTCTCTTTCCTGTTTCCAGGATGATTTGCTTACCTCAGAACAATAACCAACTTTTTTTATAGCAAAGCTTTGGGTGAAGCCCGGAATACCTCACCAAATAGCCATTTTAAATCCTAAACCAGAAGGAAATTATCAAATGATTATTAGCCTTAGTGAAGTTGTAGTTTACATATTGAGGCCCCCATATTACAGGAGACTAAAAAGCAGGCAATAAAAGGGGCTTCATTTGTGCAGTGATGGCCACCACCTTGCCTTTTTTTTAATATACGTTTTCCACTCCTTCCAAGGCTCCAGGGAGGAGAGTTTTCTTTTGAAATGCAATTAATTAGGCCAGATGGATAGCATTAATGAAAAAGCTTTAAGTGGACTCCCAAGATATATCTGCTTAAACATAAAGGGTTATTCTGAGTTTAACATATATGAGATCTGGTTTGGAAAGATCTAGAATTTCTGGGTTGCTATCATCAATTTGTCATGTAGATTTTATAGTCCAATTCCTGTAATTCTACATGCACTAAAACTGGAGTTGCTACAAATTTAATCTTCCTGTTAAGAACGGCGATTTCTTATGAGATTTCAATATTGGTTTTGTTAAAAGGGGGTTGTTAAATATAATGCTTCCTGTTCTCCTCCTGACAGGATTACGATACCTGGTCTGTAAAAATCTGGATACGGGGCTGGGATCTTGGCGAGATGGGACGTGTTCTGCTCCAGGGCTCCGGATAGAATCACTGATACTCCTCTTCTTTGGGGGTCCAGAGGGACCTAATCTGACTCTGCAGGAGTTAGAGGATTAGAGGTGTTATGGGAGAGTTGGGGGAGCATCGCCATCTCCCTCTTTGGACACCCGGAGAAAATCTCATACCAATGAAAGAGGAGGGGGAAAGAGTTTGGAGTGACAGGAGCCCAGACGAGTCAAAAGAAGTTGAACGGAATTCTCAAAGAAGAAAAAAAGAGATGAAGGCTAGTTAGTAATTGTTAATGAATATTAAGTCAGCATGCATTAGATTTCTCTTTCTTGTCTATTGATTTTATTAAGATACAGGTTTTATAACATCTTAATGTTTTATAGAAGTTATTTTAAGATTTTATTAGAAAGAACA
>JANHGC010001986.1:33495-49242 GCA_027560395.1 Boaedon fuliginosus
TCCCTTTCCCCTTTCATCTCCACCCTCTCTCCCTTCTCTTCTCTTCCCTTCCCTTCCCCTCTCCTTCCTTTCTCCCTTCCCCTTTCTCCCTCCTTCCTCTCCTCTCCTCTCCTCCCTCCTCTCCTCTCTTCCCATGCCCCGAGTGCAACCATCTCACTCACAGCGATCTCTTCTCTCCCCGGCTGCAGGGCAACTGGCCCCGGCGCTGCATGAAGTAGAAGAAGCCGACGATCAGGAGCAGCAGGAGGACGCATACGCACACCGCAATCACCGCCACCGTGCTTCCGGTTTGACCCTGTTCCTCCACCACTGTTGGGGGGGAAAAAAAGGGGAGGGCACCAGTGAAAACAGAGGAGATAGAGGCACCCCGAGGTCCTCCGCCGAGGCAGAAGAACGCAAGAAGCATCCCCAGCGTACGGACTTCCTGCCAGGGCTGTCCGGAACGGCTAACTTGGGGGTTTTCCAGCTGCGTTAAAGACTACAATGCCCATCGTCCTGAACCGCCCTTCCCGATTAGCCCAGACCGAAAGGGAGAAAGGGAAGGAAAATACTTACAAGCCGGCTTCGAGGAGACAGAGGGGGTCGGAGTAGCTACGAGGAGAGAGAGAGAGGGAGATCGGTTAGCAAACTGCACCCCAAAAATCTAACCGGGGGAGTTTCTCAAACGTTGGCAACTTTAAGATATATGGGTAGTCCTCGACTTACGACTGCCGTCTCATTCCTCGCGTGGTCAAAAATTCGGCCAACCCGCATGTATGTATTCATTTATTTATTTATTTTATTTATTTATCACATTTTTATGCCGCCCAATTCCCAAAGGACTCTGGGCGGTTTACAACATGGATAGCAATAGCACTCAGATGTTATGCACTGCTTATCAGAGCTTTACAATACTCCCCAAGCGGTTACAGAGTCAGCCTATTGCCCCCCAAACAATCTGGGTCCTCATTAATGCCATCTATAGTACATTTCATATTTGTTTTCTTTGTACGCCACTGACCTTGTTAGCTTTAGATTTCTTTTCCATGTTTCTTGCCAATTTTCAGGGTCGATCTCATAGCCAACATTTTTAATCCATGTTATTCTATATCCCTTAGTCTCTTCCTCTTCCAATTTTATTGACATCAATATTTATAGGTCCTCCTGATTAATTTTTCCTTTGTTCCTACCAAAATTTGATCCAGAGAATTTAATTTTTTACTTAATCTGTATTCTTTCTTATCTTTTTCAAAGCTAGATTTAATTTGCAATTATGGCCACCATGATAATTCTATTCCTTGTGCTCTCATTTCCTGTTGTGTTTTCAATTCTCCTTTTTTATTTAATATGTCCTTACCATATAATTTTATCTAGATTTACCATATATGTTCTAAGGGCTGCTGCTGGGTAACCTCTCAGATGACTGGAGATAACCTCAGTGTAGCAAATTAGGAAAGATCCATACACAGTGCTGAAGTGGCGACCCCCACAAACAAGTGACTCAGCAGCAAGTGTCTCAGCAAACTCAGGAAACTGCACTCCACAAGGGGCGCCAGAGAGCCACCTGAGCAGCGTGCCGCATGTGCAATACAGTAAAAAGCATGGAGGATGAGTGAGCAAGCAGCACAGCTTCGGGGTCCGGCAGCAGAAGCTGCCCCATGCCTCCTATTTCTCTTCTCCATCTAAAAAGCACAGAGCCCAGCAGGCAGGCAAGCGGGCGAGAGACAGAAAGCAAGAGAGAGAGAGAGAGGGGGGGGGGGCTCTGAGGCAGAGACAGAGGCGGTGGGAGTGATGAGATGACTCTACCCGGGCAAAGCTGGGTAATCAGCTAGTTTGATAATAAAAAAAGAATACAGAAGTATTCTGATTTTGGGATTTCCTGGAGGAATTACCATGGGGGAAAGAATCCAGTCACCGCATTGTCATACCATGGACGTCTTCTTTCCTACCACAATTCTGTTAAAAAAAAAATCTCAGAGAGGCCCAAAAAACCAACGACAGCATTAAATGAATGAGAACCCTTTTTGCCTCAACAATGAGGTCGTGAAGTGTTTCTAACCATGCCCAAATGAGCATGAAAACGAGAACAGTTCTCAGAGACACCTGCAGCCATCAAGGCCTCTTCTGAACCATAAGCAGAGCTTGCTGCGTGATTCCTGCTTTCTTGACTTGGCTCTTACTCAGATGGGGTTACATAAACCGGAGAGATCTCTTTTGGTCCAGATTCCAGGGAAGAGCATGTGCTCTACCTCCGCTATCTAGCCAAAGGCTGGGGATCAAAGATCATCGCTGTTTGCTTCCCCAGCCTCCTGCTGCAGAGTTATGCAAGATCTTTGTTAGGAGCGTTTGGCCAGCAGCTGGAATTAATCTAACGCCTGGTCTCTGCTTGCCTCCCCCTCCCAATTCTACTGCAAGGGTTTACAAATAAACTGATCGGCCAGCCTCATCCAAGGTTATAAAGCTCATGTCCTCTTCCTGTTTGCTTTAGAACTTAGCTGCTGGGTCTTCATTCTTCCACAGACAAGTAACTTCTTTAATTATTTGAGCCCCTTTCTCTGGTGACTATGATATGCAGAAGAAGACCTCAAAAAGTACCAACACTCTCCTGATTCAGAAAGATCCTTTTAGAGGAATTCTAGTGCCTTATTTAGGGGGCTTCAGAAGACCCCCCCCCCCCTTCATTTCATCTGCCACCTGTTTAAAAGAGTCTGTTCTTCATCCTTCCTTTAGGTTATACTGGACAGCCTTCCTTTTTCTTCCCCGTTATGATTGGTATTTGATTTCTGTTGCAGCCACAGAGGAACAAGATGTCTTGCAAGAGTCCAGCTCTTGCCTGGTTGATGCTGGTGGGGTTCCTGGCATTATTGGATAGCAGATGTCAAGCTCAGCGGGACTGCCGAGTGAGCAGCTTCACGGTTCAGGAAAACTTTGATAAATATCGAGTAAGTACCCTGCCTTCATCTTTTCCTTCCTCTAGCTATTCTAGTTTGCTCCCCTACAGCCCATCCCTGCATACGTTTTTTTTTGCTGCTCCCCACTTTCCAAACTTTTCCCCAGTTATATGGAAAAAAACCTGAGATGGCTTCTTAGCTGCCTGTACAGTAAGCCTGATAGATAGAGGATGGCTAATCTGGAGAAAAGAAGAGTTAGGGGTGACATGAGAGCAGTATTCCAGTACTTGAGGGGCTGCCACAAAGAAGAGGAGGTCATCTTATTTTTCAAATTACCATAAGGCAAGATAAGAAACAATGGATCTAATCAAGGAGAGACGCAACCTGGAATTAAGGAGAAACTTCCTAAAAATGGGAACAATTAACCAGGGGAACAGCTTGCCTTCAGAAATTGTAGGTGCTTCATCACTGGAGGTTTTTAAGAAGAGACTGGACAGCCACTTATTTGTCTGAAATTGTATAAGGTCTCCTGCTTGAGCAGGAGGTTGGACTAGAAGATGTCCAAGATCTCCTCCAGCTCTATTCTGAATTGAACTGAATTAAATGATCTCTTCCAAGTAGCCATCTTTCTTACTGCCTTCAGTTTCTTCCCTAAAAAACTACCTTGATTGTCATGCCCTTTACCAGGACTGGGAAACCCATGGGATTCTGAATGTTGCTAAACTACAATTTTGTGTGGCCTGAAAGCATTCAGAGGGACATAAGAGTCTCTATCCTTGAATTCATAACCATACTTAAACATAACCCAAATATGCTTCTTTTTTCATTTACTGCTTCTTTGGTTGCCAAATATAAAACTGTCATCTTCTACACCCGTGTTGGCGAACCTATGGCATGCATGCCGGAGGTGGTACGCCAAGCCATGTTTCCGGGCACACACACCATCATTGAAGTGGGCCCGTCCACCCGCCCGAACTCCTTGGTGGTCTTTCATACCTCTGCTGGAAGCACAGCTGATCATCAGATCGTTTGATCAGCTGTGTTTTGGCTCACACAGGGTGGTGGATGTGTTGCACGTGCGTGCGCAGAGGGTGGGGACGGGTGGGGGGGTGTCATGTGTGCATGCATGGGGGAGGCCGGGGGAGCGCTCCACCGCCTCCGTGCACATGTGCGCTCGACATCTGCCCCACGCCCACGCGACTCCAGAGCCGGAACACAGCTGATCCGATGATCAGCTGTGTTTCCAAACAAGGACGGGAGCGCGCGAGGGGGGGGGGGGAGTTGCGTGCGCACATGCACACGCATATGGGGGAGCAGGGGCAGGTGGCCGCATGAGCACATGGACACAACTCCCGGCACGCAGGGCGGCAAAAGGTTCGTCACCACTGTTCTACACTATAAAATGTCATGCATTCTACTGCTGCTAAATGATTAAGAGTGTTAATCTAAATTATGGTTATCACTCTTTGTAGCAGAGAAAGGCAGTTAGTTGTGTTCATTGCTCAGCAAACTGTTCCAGTCCTCCCATTTATTGTCAGAAATAAATTTCAAGGGGTGTCACTCTCTTAGAGTGTAAATCTGTTTTGTGAATTGTGTTGCATGTGTTTACCTTTCAAATAACATCAGTAACCTGATTGCACCTGAATTTCCTCCTTGGAATTACTGTTGTTCAAAGACAGCCTTAGGTATGTAGATATTACACCTGTATGTAAACTTCAAGTGAGTCATCTTCTATAATCTATGCTAGATTTCAAGTTTTCTTATTGACAGATTGAGACGTCTTTTTTGGTGGGGGAAGAAAATTGGCTCCACTTCATTATCAAAATCATTTATGTGTTACTCTCCACCAGGCTGAGTTACCTAACCCAGTTTATCTCTGCTTTACCCTTGTTAGAGATGACAGGAAAAGGAAAAGCTTTATAGATCAGTTCCCAATTGATAGCAATTATTTCTGATACCGATCTTAATTTTGGCTTGACTTCAACTATATCGTTTTTACTCTTACATTTTATAATGGGCCTTTTTCAGTGCTGTAAATTGCCTTGAGCATTGTATAAAGGTGGGATGAAACCTAACAAATAAGTAAAAATAAAATGGAGAGATAAGTTACTTCAGGTGCAGAAAAGCACGTTACATGAAATATAAGGCAGGTCTTTAGGACTCTGAAAGGCAACAGTTATAAAACACTAGCTAATGACCCGGTGTTGCCTGGGTATTTTTGGGAGGGTATTTATTCCCTCCTCCTCTTCTTCCCCATCCTGATCTTCCTCCTTGTCTTCATTTTCTTTCCACTCCTCCTCCCCTCCTCCTCTTTTCCCCCTCCTCCACTTCTTCCTCCTCTTCATCATGTTCTTGTCCCTCCTGCCCTGCTCTTCCTCCTCCCCCTCCTCTTCCCTCTTTCTGTTCATCATTTTGTTCCCTCTTCCTCCTCCTGTGTATCTCTTCTTCCCCCGCCTCCTCTTCCCCCTCCTCCTCGTCCTCCTCATCTTCTTCCCCTCCTTCTCCTACTCCTTCTCTCCCTCCTCTTCATCATGTTCTTCCCCCTCTCCCTTCTCCCTCCACTTCTTCTTCCTCCTCTTCTTCCCTCCTCCTTGTCCTGCTCTTCATTGTCTTCTTCCCCCTCCTTCTCCCCCCAGCTTTTGTTGACCCCTCCAGGGTTGGGAGGAGGGTGTTTTCTCTCTCTGGGAGGGCTTAAAGCTCCAGGAGTGCAGATGGAGTGGCGCTGGCAAAGGCAGAAGCAGGCAGCCTTGCTTCCTTTGCCTTCCTGAACAGCTGATTGGTGCTGCTTCCGGCTTCTGCTGTCCGCCACTAATTGCCTCCTTTGCCTTCCCGAACAAAATCAGTTGTAATGGAAGGCAAAAGAGGCAATTAGCGGCAGGCAGCAGAAGTCAGAAGCAGAACCAATCAGCTGTTTGGGAAGGCAAAGGAGGCAATTAGGGGTGGGCTGTTTTGAACGCGTAGTAGTGCTCAGGGGCAAGAGCCCTGTGCACATACGCAGTACATTGGGGGTGGGAGTGTCCACTTCAAGTTGTATTTTTAGGGGGCAAAGAAGTCCCCATGGCGTTCGTGACTACCCCAGTGCTCAACTCCGGAGCGCAAGATAGGTATGTGTGAAATTTGGGGGTGATTGGTGGAGGCATGGAGGCGTGTATAGGGAACATACATATACACCCAGAAACCCACCCTCTGTTTTAAAGATATATAGATTTTAGAGAATACCTCAACTCTGATTTTTCTGGGAAAGACAAATCTGACATTGAACGTTTCTTACTGGCAAACAACTTTCCCTATCACTTTTCCTGGTGTAGTAAGGAAATCAAAATTAGATATGTAAGGAAAAGGTCTGGGTATGCCGGATCTAATGTTTTCCTTTGACTATTGGCTCATAATCAGTGGATAATCTGCGTCATCCCAGGAACGGTATATATTTGTACCTTCCCATTGGTTTCATAATAACGTAAGAACTATCTGGTAAATAAAACAAAGGTTAATAATTAAGTTTTGCATAGTTATTTTATATAGTCCACCCTTCATTTAAAGGAATGGAATGGGATAAAATAGAATAGAATAGGACAGGACAGGACAGAATATTGGCCATGTGTGATTGGACACATAAGGAATTTGTCTCTGGTGCATAAGCTCTTAGTGTACATACAACAACAAAATGATAGGAGATATATCATAGTTCCCTATTGGCGAACCTATGGCACCTGTGCTGGAAGTGGCACCCAGAGCCATCCTTCTAGGCATGTGCGCTGTTGTTGAAGTGGGTCCGCCCACCTGTCCGAGCTTCATGGTGGTCTCTCTTACTTTTGCTGGAAGCACAGCTGATCTGTGTTCCAGCTCTGGATATGTGGGTGCATGCGCGCGGTGGGCAGGGGGAATCACGCACGCATGCTCATGTGACCCCCACACACACACACACACATACACCCTGCATGCACGCGCGACCTCCCAACCCCCCGTGAGAAGATGGGAAGGATAATATTAATACAGTACTACCTGGATAAATATCTTTAGGCCTATAATCAAAATTTGTACACCTGAACTCAGAAGTCCTAAAATATGGCTTGTAAGTGGCACTCACCAACTTAATCTGGAATTTTATTTTAAGCAACCTTTGCCAAGAATCAAGGTTTGCTTAGTTTCCCTCAGAATGTTTTAGGGTTTCTTGAAATATTGAAGTTCACCCTTGCATAGCATGTTGGGATTTCATTTTTGTTGCAAATGTTAATGACAGATGATCACGGCTGCAATTGAAACCCTCTTCATTGGCATTTCGTTTCCTCATATTGCATTGCATTTCCTCACATTGACCTATTCCTTTAGAAAAGGTCTGCTAAGGACTTTTCTTTTCTCTTTCTGGCAGTACGCTGGCTTCTGGTATGCCATAGCCAAGAAGGACCCCGAAGGATTGTTTCTTCAGGACAACGTGGTGGCCAGCTTTATTGTGGATGAGAATGGTAAAATGACTGCCACTGCCAGAGGCCGAGTCGTGCTCTTTGAGTGAGTCTTGAGATCCAGCTTCCTTCCCAGACGCTCCAGCGCTATCATTAGAGAGGGTCAGGTTGCTATCTTAGATACCTTGGGACATCAAGCTGGTTGGTTTTGGAATTTATTACTATTGCAATAAAGAAGGACAAGGCAGGGGACAATCCAATGGTGATGGGGGTGGCAGTTTCTGACTTATGCCAAAAATCATATCTGGCCTTAATTAGTATACACTTTGACTTGTGTTGGAAGGTTCAACACAAGAAGAAAAATGGTTATTTCTCAAGTCAGAAAATGATGATACAGCCTATTACAGTTTTTGCTTCTCTTCTACCTGCTCACCTGTAGCACAAGTAGCTCCAGATTTACAACTATGACCTTAAATCCATCTTATCTACTTTTCAGTACCTGGGAGATGTGTGCGGATATGGTTGGCACCTTCACTGAGACAGAGGATCCTGCCAAGTTTAAAATGAATTATTGGGGTGTGGCCTCGTATCTCCAGAAAGGAAGTGAGTATACCAGGAGGGGAACTAGTTACGCAGAGCCCTTACTGCCTTTCAAAGCCAAAATTCAATAAATCTGGGCAGGGCCAGGTTGAGGGAGAAGGTTATGTATCTGGTCTTTTTTACTTTGTGAAGAGATGTTGGTACTGTAGATGTACAGTAGATGAAAGCAACAAAAAAAAAAAAATCTCCATGGCTGCCCACTGAAGCTCCAGTTATATTTAAGGATGTTGCTCAGAACAGACTGACATAATTACCATTTGAATGATGTTGTTACTTAAGTTGCTGAAAATCTGGTTTTAGCTATCCCCTGGTCTTCAAAAAAGGCAGATGGAATTGCCTGCTTTTTTAAGCCCCCCCCCTCCCTTTTTTTTTGACTGGAACAAACTAACTACAGAAATCATCAGATGTTACTGGAAAGGATATTTGTCTCCAGGATTGTTGTTTTTTCACCTCCACCTTCAACAGATGTTCAACCTTTGGTCTGCCACGAAATCACAACAGGCTGCTTCCTAAGGACTCAGGAGTCCAAAGGCTGCTGTGCTTGTCTGGGTCATGTTAAACACTAAATCGGCTGCATCCCTTCCATTGTATCTTATCAAAAACTGGCTCCACTCTTTTAGAAAGGAAGCTGTTAGAAGTTCTTAACTCTCCTCAAGTTATTTGATAACTTTAAAGATAATGTACTCCTAATGCTGATTCCTGTGTAAATTTCAGGACTTTTATCACTTAAGCCAGACCATTTCATGGATGTTAAACTTTTGGCTTCTTCAGCACCAAAATATCATTAGCAACATTTCTGAAACCCATTCTCACTGTTGTGTTCACTAGTTTGACTTGCCATTTGCCTCTGAAATAATGTTTTTAAATCTGGTTTCTGTTTATAATTTTTATACAAACAGCATAAACTAAATTGCCTGAGTATTTAAATATTTCAGAGTTGGTTTTAAAATAATTGGCACCTTCTAACCCTCCTCCTCCTCCTCCCTCTTCTCTCTCTCTCTCTCTCTCTCTCAATGGATGTGTGTGTGTGTTCCAGCATAACTGTGGAACACCTTGAGCAATTTCAACCAAACTTGGTACACAGATGACTTACTCTCTGGAAACAAATATTGTGGGGGTAAGACACCCCCAATGCCCCTTGGGTGTTCTGACCTCTCAGGAGGGTGTTCTATGAAGATAAAGCCTACAGCGCAGTGGAGTTGCCATGGTAATGACTTCACGGTACTCCACAAGAGGGCGTTTGTAACAGGGCCTGCCTGCGCCACTATGAGATCGACACGAAGTACATCGTGCAGAGATGACATTTCTTGATGCTTCTGGGGGCACAGAGAAAACATTTTAAACTAATTTGTCACCGAAATCAGGGATCAGGGAGAAATTACTCTTGCCATTGTTAATGGAAGAAGGGAGGACAGCCCATTCCGCACTTACATTGCCACTTCACATCACCATTCCTGTCTATTACAGGATTGGGATAAACCGGGCAATGCCAGGTTATTGGCTAGTGCAAAAATAAATCTCATATCTAAGTTCAGTATCTGACTGTTAACTAGATGCCTACAAAACAGGCTTTGTTCACAAAGAAAGAAAGAAAGAAAGTGTGAAATTGCTTTTAAAGTGAGTAACTGTGCATCAATATGTGATCCTTGGGGGAATAAAAAATACAGATGGTCCTCATTTTACAACTATTTGTTTAGTAACTGTTCAAAGTTACAACAGCACTCAGAAAAGTGATTTACAACCAGTCCTCTCACTTACAAATACCATAGCATCTCTACAGTTCCATGATCAGAATTTGGGAGCTTGGCAACCAGCATGAATCTACAACCGTTGCAGCATCCTGGGGTCTCGTGAAAAGTTGTTAAGTGAGACTTAACAACTACAGTGATCCACTTAACAATCCTGGCAAAAAAAAAGATTGTAAAATGAGGCATGACTCACTTAGCCACCCCGCTTGCTTAGGAAATTCTGATCCCAATAGTCATCATATGTTGAGGCCTATATGTAAAGTGATACTGAATTTTCATTATGCTTTATCCTAGATGATGATCACTGGGTTGTGGCCACGGATTACGATACGTATGCTCTACACTACTCCTGCCGTAATATTACTGAAGATGGGACTTGCGATGATAGCTACTCGTTTTTGTTTTCCCGGACTCCAGATGGGCTAACACCTGAAACACAACGAATTGTCAGGCAAAAGCAGGTGGATATCTGCCTAGACAAACAATACAGGCGTATTGCACACAATGGTAAGGAATATTTTATTAGAATTTTACAGGAAATCTGGCTCAGGGTGGGCCAGATAGTTGCTAGTTCTAGGGCAGTTAGAATTCTTAGTGGCAGACAGATCCACAATCACTTTAAGATCCTTGATAAAAACAGGGCCTCTCTTCCAGAGAGATTGTGGAAGAAAATAGCACTATGAGTGAAAGATGGAGAATAGATTATGTATCTCTTTGAATGGGGAAAACTTAAGTTCCTAATACATTCATCAAGATCGGGGTCTCCAACCTTGGAAACTTTAAGACTTGTGGACTTCAACTGCCAGAGTTCCTCAGCTAGCAAAGCTTTTTTTTCATCTTGAAATGCATGTCTCCCCCTCCCCACTTCAGAGTACCTAGTTAACATTATAGCACCGTGATGGCAAACCTATGGGACATGTGCCGGAAGTGGCACGCAGTGCCATCTCTCCAGGCACGCCAGTTATCACCCGTTGCTCTTCTGGGTTCCAGGAGATGCATGCCAACTAGTCTTTGCGTGCCAGAAACTGGAAGACCAGCTGGCTGACGTGCATGCGTATGCTGGAAACCAGAAGTTCAGTTTACGGCACGCGCATGTGCATGCCGGCCACCTAGGCTTCTGGGTTCTGGTGCACATGCATGCCGGGGAGCTGCTCTTCTGGTTTCCAGCTGCTCTTCCAGTTTCTGGCACTCCCCTGTGTGCACACTCCCGTTTCGGCCCTCAGTGCTGAAAAGGTTTGCCCAACACTGCTCTAGTCTAATTTAGTAGGCTGGTTTGTTCCATCTGCCAGCTCTAGAACCTTATTATACAATGTTAAGTCAGGCCAGTTCCCTTTACTTTGTAATGCATTCTGGGAATTTTAGCAGACTTAGTTTCTCTTTTCCTTTCTTAGGATTCTGCAACTAAAGACAACATATTCTATGGAAAGCAGAAAAGCATATTCTCACTAGTTAAAAGCTTTTAAAAAATACTGTTCTGAGAGAAGTCCTTCATTTCAATTCAATTCATTCGTGGATTCATTTGGATTTTAAGTATACTTAGCTGAATTACAGATAAGTAATTTATCATTTATCCTTCCACCAGTTAATAAACTGAAATTAGTATAAGAGCACCATGATTGTGTTATGAACATGTATTTATGCATTTGGGATATGTAATTAGTATGTTGTCTTTGCCATGTTTAAAAATTATAAATCCAAATTGTTGGAGCTAATTATGTGTTGTGTCCCTTCTCATTCTGCAAATGATCCACAAATATTACTGTGCTGGCAGAACTTCAGCTCATGGATAGTGAAAGTATACCCCCATCTCAACCAACTGAAAAACTTTGCTTGAGGAAGGGGAAGCTGTAACATAAAGTATTATTGCAATTTGTGCACACGTTGCATCTTTTTACAAGGTACATACCCATTTTTCTTGAAAATATGCTATTGAGTATTTTATCTTTTTCATAAATTTTATATAAACATGATTTGTCAGGATCCTTTGATCTACAATAGGAATATGGGATTTTCCCTCACACTGATGCTGGACCAAAGAAATGTTTAACAAGCCATTGGTTTTTAGATTTTTGTATGCCTTTATTATTATTATTTTAATATAAATAACTCAAGGTGGTGAACATACAAAATACTCTTTCCTCTTCCTATTTTCCACACACAGCAACCCCATGAGATGGGTTGGGCTGAGGGAGAATAATTGGGCCAAAGATGCCCAGTCAGCTTTCATGCCTAGGGTGGGACTAGAACTCACAGTCTCCTGGTTTCTAGTCAGCATCTTAACCACTACACCAAACTGGCTCTCAAAACATACATCATGGTCATCATAATGGAAATGCTGCTTCTTATGTACTGTACAGTACTTGTTATAAGTACAAAGAAGTTGAAATTTGCATTGCTTATTAAGCTGCAAGTTCATTGTTTGCCTCCCCCCTCCCAATGGCCATTGTCAGATCATCTTGCTTGCTAGCTGACATAAAACAAAACCCCTTACTTTGGTTCCTGCAAATAACCCTTTTTCTGTATTCACCTAATAAAGTAAACCATGGATTAACCAAAATGGGCACCAATTGTACAAGATACTACGGTAATACTAAATGTACAAGGTGCTATATATATTACAACAGCACTGAAAAAAGTGACTTCTGACCTTTTTCATAGTTATGACCCATGCAGCATCCCTATGATCATATGATCAAAATCCAAATGCTTGGCCAATGGTTCATATTTATGACAACTGCTGTGTACCAAGATTATGGGATTCCCCTTTTGTGACCCTCTGACAAGCAAAGTTGATGGGAAAGCCAGATTCACTTAACAGTCTGTTAGTAACTTAACAACTGTAATGATTCACTTAACGACTGTGCAAGAAAGATCATAAAATGGGGCAAAATTCACTTAACAAATGAACACTCAGCAGCCAGCCTCAAGAACAGAACAATCCGGAATGGATTCTTTCATTCTCAACAGCCATCAACGAAAATAAATCTGTGCTTAGAAATTCTGATTGTGACTTCCTACGGGTAGAACAGTGTTTCTCAGTGTTGGTAACTTTAACTTGTGTGGACTTCAACTGAGGAATTCTAGGAGTTGTAATCCATACAATCTAAAGTTTGTACAATCTAAAGTTTGTATCTAAAGGATGACAAACACCATTCAAAAGGAAAACTGGCATGTTAAAAGGAGTATAGTCCTACTTAAGTGGTGAAAACTCCCAGTAGCTGGCCCTTTATTCCAGTGTATACTCGCTCTTAGGAAATCAACAGTCCTGTGTGAACCTGTTGTTAGGTCATCGATATACACAAGGAGATTTTAAGATCCTGAAGAAATAATTATTTTAATTAGTTTATGATGGTATCGTATGGAGATGTTCCCAGCTAAACTGTTTTAATGCATGTTTATTGCTATCATATTTATTCATTCATGTTTCTTACCAAGGTAAATGAAACCACAACTGTGTGTACAAATTGTTTTCTCAACGGCTTACTCCAGTTCGTAAAAACTGTTGACCTTCTTCTCTTGAGGAATACCACACGGTTATCTGGTGATAACAGATACTGTGAAATGTCTCCCGTTCTGTTGCTTCGCGGACGTGTCCGTTGTAGTCTCTTTTTTCCCAAGGGGATTTCGGCAACAGAAAAAGATCTGCCTCCAACCATGTCTAAATTGGACTATATTGTATAAAACCGGGTTGACAATTGAATTGGAAAATGTAAACGCCATTATCCAGAAGAAAACAAACGATGCAATGTTCAAATCCGGATGGAACTTCTGTACTAAAATGAGGAGAATGGTGATGATGATGGGGCTCCACATGACAAAGAAGGAAATCATGAGGAGAAACAGAGTCCGAAATAATTTGAAATCTTGCTGGGAAATGCGAATATGATGCCTCTCCGAGTAGGCCAGGCCCACCTGCAGCCGTCTCCTTGAGGCCTTGGCGATCTGCATTTGAAACATAGTGGAGAGTTAAGCCTTGAGAGAATTATCTTTCTTCACTTTTTTTTTTTTTTAAAAAATCACGTTTAGGATTTCTTAATCTTTTAAAAGTATACATACAGGTACATTACAACAGTTCATTCAGTGACCGTTCAAAGTTATAACGGCATTGGGGAAAATGTCACTTATGACCACTTTTCACACTTACGACCACTGCAGCATCCCCATGGTCACCTGATCAAAATACAGGTGTTTATCAACTGACTCATATTTTTTAAAAAAATTTATTACATTTTTATGCCACCCAACTCCCAAAGGACTCTGGGCGGCTTACAGCATGGATAGCAATAGCACTCAGATTTTATATACTGCTTATCAGAGCCAACCTGTTTGTAGATCATGCCCTTACAGATTTAGTAATCTTTTATTTTTTAGTTGTATCCATTCTTTCAACCATACTAGACCTGAGCTTTAATAATATAATTCCCAATCTGGAAGTCCAAAGCCGCCTCTCTCTCTTCCATCTTATAATAATTTTAATTTCACTCTTGGTTTCTTCCCTTGCCAGATAAATTTTAACACTATTTTATTTAATTCCTCAAAATATTTTTTCCCTGTCTGTATTGGAATAGTCTGGAACAAAAATAGGAATTTTGGTAATATATTCATCTTGACTGTTGCTATCCTTCCCATTAATGATAGTTGTAAATTTTTCCAGTTTTCTAACTCTGATTTAACTTGATTTTTTAGTTTTTCATAGTTATCTGCCATTATTGTTGCACATTTTGCTGTCATTTGAATTCCCAGGTATTTCACTTTCTTCACTATCTGCATATTTAATTCCTGCTCCAAATCTTTTTTTATTCTCTGTAAAGTTTTTAACTATTATCTTTGTTTTGTCTTTATTTATTTTTAGTCCAGCTACCTCACCATATTCCTCAATTTTATCCAACAGTCTTTTCCCTGTTTCATTGGGTTCTTCCATGATAAAAACTAAATCATCTGCAAACGCTTGCAATTTATATTCTTCATTTTTTATCCTCAACCCTTTTAGAAGGTAAGTTTTGAAGCTTAAAATGGGTAGTATTTTAATGCTGAGCCCAACGCGGAGCACATGCTCACCAAACCGGTTGTTAAACTGGTTGCCACCCACCACTGTAAAGTACTGTTTCTCAACCTTGGTAACTTTAAGATGTCTGGATTTCAACTCCCAGACTGTCTGGTTGGGGAAGGGAGAATCAAACCTGAGATGTTTTCTCAAATTCCAGTTTAATTAGACACTTTGCCTAATCACTCCATAGTCAAATATATATTAATATATTCAACAGGCAGCATGCAATTGGCCCAGCTTGCTTTATATTTTAGTATATGGGAGGGTTTAGATGCTGACCAAGGGAGCAATTCCACATTTCTCTATCAATCCTTTGGCTTCCTGAACTTCCCCACTAGCCAACCACTCTGCAGAACTTTGGAAAAGAAAAGGCTCAGTGGAACATAGGCACCAGTGGAGGGTTTCCCCTATTCTTTTATTATAATATAATCTTTTATTATAATGTATGATATATATGCGTAAGGAGGAAGAGCACTGGCTGCTGGAAGAAAAGACTAAAAGATGCATCTTTGTGTGGGAGTAAGGTCACTCTCCTTTCCTGTCCTTGGTGAAAGAGGAACAATGTTTATATGAGTAGTCCTGTGCTCTACAGCCTAGCCACCCTGTAGCAGAAGCAAAATTGTGGTATTGGAATTATTGATTTGGCTTTATGGTGTTCAGTGGAACTATTTATACTTGTTACCTTGGGGCAGAGTTTGCACGTTTGTTGAATTAATCCCAATTCCTGGGTTCCCACAACATACTTAAGCATAAAGTAACAAGACTGGCTAAAAGTACGGGGCATGTTCACATTCATTAAATGTTCAATTAAGATAATATCTGAGAAACCTTGAGATACTAATTAAGTCTTCCTTAGCCAAACCTCTGCTCAGTTTTCTGCTCTGTTTGAGTATCACCGTATGATAACACATATTTTTCTGCCCAAGTGTATGTTTAAGAAACAGCTGATATAAAGATAGCATCAAATTATAGATCCTGTGGATGCTTGCTTATAAGCCAAATGCCATAACCCAAATATTGATGTTGAAACTGTACCTCCTTGGATCAAATTCAAAATGGAGTGGAAGCACAGTGGATTCCCG
>JANHGC010001986.1:148733-160493 GCA_027560395.1 Boaedon fuliginosus
CAGAGATCATCCATCAGTGCGATCAAGGCCGTCTCGGTGCTGTACCCGGGCCTGAAGCCAGACTGCAAGGAGTCCAGGATTGTGCTCTTGTGGAGTAGACTTTATCAGATAGACAGCTTGTGGCCTGTTATATTGTACACCTGCTTTATAACTTCCTATCTGGCAAAGTACCCAGATAATTCTGACATTTTGTGTACAGTTATTGTTGTAAGATCAGTGTGATTTCATTTCCTTTAATATGCCTAATTATGTTGTACTGTTCCTAAAACTAGACAATCACCTCATCTCACCTCTACTTATAATTAAAACGTGTCTTGTTTTATTTAGAGTAGCAACTATTTATTTTAAATTTTAGTTATTGTAGAATCCTGGTCAGAGATTGTAATAAAGATTCAAATTAATAAACAGAAGAACTTGACCAATCCCTATTGGTTCCAAACGGCTGTAAATATAATTGTATCCTGTATTTTTTTTCTATAGAAAAAAGAAGTCAGTTTAAAATAATAATGATAATAATAATAATACATTTTAAGAAGATGGTTGATATCTAGGATGCTGCCAGCAACCCGGATCAACCATCAGCGCCAGTCAATTATATTTGTAAGTGATACCCATTGTCATCAGAGCATTAGGAAACATGTCCAAGAATTTTATAAAATACATCAATAAATTGCAGCTTCCTGAAATAACACCAGTGGAACTGCAAAAAACTGCACTACTCAGAATATCGTACATTTTAAGAAGATACTTGGTTGATACCTAGGATGCTAGCAGCAACCCGAATCAACCATCAG
Organism: Boaedon fuliginosus; assembly: GCA_027560395.1. Classification (NCBI taxonomy): domain Eukaryota; kingdom Metazoa; phylum Chordata; class Lepidosauria; order Squamata; family Lamprophiidae; genus Boaedon; species Boaedon fuliginosus. The sequence continues at coordinate 149,528 of JANHGC010001986.1, forward strand.
CGCCAGTCAATGATATTTGTGATATATTTTTAAATGTTCAGTTGACAGAGTTTCATGTTTAATGAATAAATAATAATAATAATAATAAACAATTATTAATAATAATAAATTTAATAAAATATTTAAATAGTTGAAGTATTTAGTCTTTTTATTTTCACATCTATATTCATGTATTTTCATTTGAAGAATCTTCCCCAATAAAAGGAATATTATTTTCTGAAATACAACAGTCATAAACCCTGCTGTTTTTGAGAACAGTTTTTCTCTTGTACATTTGTTGCATTCAGAGTTTTCCATCATGGTTTTTTAAGACCCCTGCCTGGGGCCTTACTACATTGCATTAGCTTGTGGTGATTTTTATGACCTTCTAAGTAGTTGCTGAATGAAATTTAATTGCTAAACATTACTGGCGTTTCCTTTCAGTAAGGAGTTGCCCCGCTTAGAAGGCAAGCAGAATGTCACCGTTCTTGACACACAGATCCTCAAATTGCGGGTCAAGTCCCTCCATCAGATTCAGGAAGCAGCAATTAGACTCCGGAATGAAGCCATGGATGTGAAGGCCACTCTGCCAGATATAGAAGATTGGCTGGACAAATTAATACAACTAACTGAAGAGGTGAATGGATTGGGGGGAAGGGGGCATTTGCACACAGACGTTTACTTGGGTGCCCATGGGCAAAGGACAACGCGTGTATCATGATCCCATGACATAAATGGCATGACTTACCTACTTATGTCAGCTGCCACAATGCTGGTAACATGATTATGTCATTTTTATGTTGATGTCATAAACCAATATGACATTACTTTGACATAACTGTGGCTTGTATAGACAGTGCTGCCGATGCATGCCTATATATTGTAAATATGAGTGGCATTTATAAGTATATAATATATGACCATTTTGCAAGCTCTGCTCTATTTCATCTGACATTGAAAACAAGTTGGCCTAGGAAGCACTTTAGAATGGGCCTGTTCGCTGATGGGACATTTCCAAGGAAGTCTACAAATAATGTTGGATATTAGCAAGACTAATAAAGCTATTTCATTGTTCTCTTCTTCATTGAAAACAAAAGCCACAAAACAGTATGCCTGACGTGTTTATATGGATGATCCGGGGAGAGAAGAGACTGGCCTATGCACGTGTTCCTGCTCATGAGATTTTACATTCAAAACGTCTTGATGCATCTGGCAAATACTGTGGGAAAACTCAGACCGTCTTTTTAAAGGTACTGTTAACTCCATGCATATCTGTGGCTGATGAGCCAGTTATTTCTGGACCAAGTTTGGTGCAGCATTTGGTGAATGCAACTTTTAAATCAATAAAGAGAGCCAGGATTCTGTTGTTTGTGATGGTATCTATTTTCTCCTAATTTGTCCAGACTAGAATTTTTTTGTGACATTTCATGGTATCTCCTAGTGAATTAAAGTAAATACAGCAATTTTTTTTCTCAATCTGGTAGAAATCTTGAAAGTTATAGAGCCAATGCAACGATGCAAGATTAGAGAAAATTGAGGCAAACATTTCAGTTGTCACAATACACCCCTCTATAGAGAAATCTGTTTGCTTTAGGTGACTATTTTTTATTTGTTTGTTTGTTTGCATTTCACCTTTATTATTTTTACACATAACTCAAGGAGACAAACCAAGTCAATACACCTTCCTCCTCCTATTTTCTCCACCGCAACAATCCTGTGAGATGGGTTGGGCTGAGAGAGTGACTGGCCCAAAGTCACCCAGCAGGGCTTTCATGGCTAAAGTGGGACTTGAACTCATGACCTCCTGCTTTCTAGTTTGGTGCTTTATATCCACTAAACCAAACTGGCTCTAACTGATACCAGCATAATACAGAATAGTTATTCCTGTAATTAATCATATGATCAGCATGGACATAGGTTGTCAATGTCCTCCAGGTAGCTATAGTATTTTAGCACTGCGTGGGCTCCAACGTTAACCACCTCTATTGCCAACTCCATGCTAAATACTAAGGTTGGGAATGCCCTCCTCCCATTGCTAATGGTTCTGTTAGATCTTTAGCCAGTCTATCACTCCACTCAAGATTATTTTCTGTCATTATCATTGTCCAGGGCTGATACTTTGCATTCTAGAGGAAAATTCAGAAAAATAGCTTAAACAAAAATAGGAAAACTGGCCCCTGTAAGGCCATGCTATTTGTGTTTTTTTTAACTCTGAAGCAGAGATAGAAAGTCTATGACCTCTGATTTCCAACTCTCTGGCCAGCCGCACTGGCTGAGGCTGATAAGGGTTGGAGTCCAACAATATTTGGAAGACCGCCCCTGTTATAAAAATCAGGAAATAAGACTAAAACATGCTTCCAATTTCAATTCAGAAGAAAACGGTGTTTCGGCAGTTAGGGTGTCTCAACATAACAATGCTGATCTTCAAGCTGCTTATAGCAAGGAAATATTAGCAGTGATTACAATCTTCATTCTCGGAATTGGGTAGTGGCAAAGCATTGTAGGCTGACAATTGGGATTGGAAAAACAGGAAATAGATTAACCATCTGGCTGTCTTTGCTTCCTCTTAAGTCAAATCAAGGACAAGTTTATACTTTGAACCTCTCTGTTTTTCATTTCCTATTTTTTTGAAGTAGCCTCTGATACAAAAAGCATAAGCTACACTGTGGGGCAGAAGTCCTGGAAATCTTTACTGTATGTCTTTCATTGTGATGAAGACACATTGGAAATGACCAGGTTTTTCTCTCTCTCTCTCTTTCTTAAAACATACTCTAGTACCCGCAAGACAAAAACAACAGTGTCAAAATACCAGCACAGCTGCGAGTCAATTTTTGGCTTGGCTTGACTGAATTTGAAAATAAATTCAACAGCTTTGCGGAAGGAGCATTCAGCGTCTTTGCTGAAATGGTATGTGCCTCATCATTATTCTGTCATTACTCTGGGAAGTTGAGGTTTGGCCCTTACCCTAATATTCTGAAATCAGGCTTCAAAGATTGCTTTTCTTATTCTTCTTTCTCACATTTCCTCAGGACTTGAAAATGAAAGAAAATTTTATTTCTGTAATGTGTAGTATAGCTCCTGTTCGTTTTAGGTGCACATGTTTGGGACACAGGTACAGTGGCTTCTGCCAAAGATTGATCAAATCGATAGTACGACTACTTGTTCCAGGGCAAATCTTTACCTTTATTAGTTAATTGGTCTATCACTGATATTGCACGTTGTCATCTGAAAACATGCAAAATGTGTTGTTTTGTATTCCCCTACTTATTCTTTTTTGTTAGTTGTCTTGAGCACCCCAAATATAAAAGTAGGAAATAAAGTGATAAATAAATAATTCAGCAAAAGCCACAACAGCTTCATAGCTTTGCATGATATTACCCTTCTCAGTCTTTTGTATTAAATGACTTATTTCAGCCCGCTACAACCCAAAGCTTGATTTTGAAAGTAGCAGGTGCTTCAGTTCAGATGCAGCAGTTATGCATGGCAGGTAAATATTTTGTGGTTGGAGGCTATACTTTTTCAGGGATGCACTAATATTACCACAGAGGCTGGGTTTGAAACTTCAGCACTTGTTCGAAAAGATAAGCAGAATTGGTCCTGGACGTAAATATATTTCCCCCCAAATTAAGCAACAATTTCCTATGGATTCAGGGAAAGTTCTAAGGGGGCAGTTTTACAGGCCACAAAATCTTGGCTGGAGGAAGCTATAGGGGTCTGTGGGCCATATAGGTGGGTTATATTTGGATTCACTGCTGTCGTTAGAGAGAGAGAAATTGGTACATGTGCTCAAATCTTCATTTAATCTATAGTCCTAAAGCCTCTTCTTAGCTAAAGCTCACAGAGGTTCCCATGCCTTTAGACTCATTTGAACATTGCCTATAGTCTCATTTGAGAGGCCAGCAAATTCCACCCTTGCTTCCCTCCATGATCTTCATGAATTTTAACTAATTCCAGTAGTTTTGTTTTTGAAATAGTTTTAGAGCTTCTCCCAACATTATTCACAGACCTGTGATGAACACAATGGGATCTTTGTAAAGCCCATGAATATTATTACAAAATCTTCAAACAGTTTGTAAGGTGGTGAGAGAAAGGTGGAAGAAATGTGTGATGTTATGTAAAAAAAATACAATATGTCTGCTGGGGAAGTTCCTTGAGCATTGATGTATAAACCTGAATGGCATGGAGATCTTTTCTATGTGGGCAGAAAAATACCAAGATCTGTTTTTGACAACTAGAATTTTAGGTTTCATTAGGGAAAAGGATATGAGAAGATGAAGACAAATCTTGACTAGGAATTATTTATTTATTAAATTTATGTGCCACCCATCTCATCTAGATGGAGATTATGGAGTAAAGCAAGAAGTGGTCAAATGGGGTTTTCTGCTTGAGCAGGGGGTTGGACTAGAAGACCTCCAAGGTCCCTTCCAACTCTGTTATTTCTGTTCTGGGAAAGGCTGGAAATGATGATTATAGACTGAGTATAAAGAAGTTTTAAAAACATGTACCTGACTTTTTATTTTGATGGCTTTGGAATGCTGACAGTGAACAGATTCATTTTTCTAAAGTTGTATTTACCTTTTTGGCAACAGTATGAAAACCAGGCTCTTATGTTTGGAAAGTGGGGAACCAGAGGGCTTGTTGGACGTCACAAGTTTTCTGATGTCACAGGAAAAATCAAACTGAAACGAGAATATTTTTTGCCTCCCAAAGGATGGGAGTGGGAAGACCAGTGGTTTGTTGATCCTGAAAGAAGGTCAGATTTTGGCTTGGATTCTTCTCATAAAATGGTGTGTGGAAATGCGGGGGGGGAGTTTATATAATTTCCATTGGAGGAAATCTCATAAATTTAGCAGGAAGACAGGAAAATGCTAAGCAAGGCAGTTCTATTAAGATCTCCTGCATAAACCTGTTTATGCCAAAGGAAGGTAACAGCAACATAAGGGCTTCTTAAGTTATGAAAGTTGAGAAAAGGGCTGATGGGTGCAAGCTTGTTTTGACACTTCTGGAAAAGCCAACCAGGCTATATTGTATCCCAGGGAGTTTTATTAACTATGCTTTTTCAAGGGCCTCCCAAAGATTTTTGGAGGCAAGTTTAAGGACCTTGTCTGAAACCAAGGAATGTATCTTGGCTAACAGACCAGTCTTACTGAAATCTCAGCTATCAGCAGAGGGAGGGAAGGATTGCATTTTATCAATAAGCAGTTTAATAATGTTTTATTTACTTTTCAACCTATTTACTTTCACTCATTATGTAATCTATGATAAGATAGAAGGCATGTGGCAGCTAGGTGCATACCTCCAGTTTTGAGGCATGCTCCTGAGCCTCGCGAAGATTCTCTGTGACAATATTCCTACTTTTATTAACTGTACTAGAATTACTCCTTTGTACAGGTAGTCCTCAACTTACAACAATTTGTTTAGTGATCATTCAAATTTAAAACGGCACTGGAGAAATTTGTCACACTTACGATCTTTCCAGCATCCCCATGATCTTGTGATAAAAATTCAGATGTTTGGCAACTGGTTCATATTTATGACCATTGCTCCTTGCCAAGATCATGTGATTACCTTTTGCGACCTTCTGACAAGCAAAATCAGTGGGGAGCCCAGATTTGCTTAACAACCTTTACTAACTTATTAAACTGCATTGACTATAGTTATATTAGCTTATTTATGATCATGTTCATTATATTAAGGCAAGAAAGGTTGTAAAATGAAGCAAAACTCACTTACCAAATATCTCACTTAGCAACAGAAATGTTGGGCTCAATTGTGGTCATAAGTGGAGAACCACCTGTTGTAGAAGATGTAGAAAATATATTTTATTCAGGAAAGTTAATGCTTCAGTTTCGGTCCTGAACAAATCTACTTTTTTTCTCCTGCTGTATGAAGATACAAGTGCAAACAAATTGAGAAAATTTATATTAAGAACCCTAAAAACTATGACTATGGGTAGAATATCAAGAACAGCTTGGCTGTTGCTTGGCTGTTAACAACCAGTTCACAACAGCCACCTCTTTTCCAGATGTTTTGCCATCCACTAATCCTCTTTAGCATCCTTTCCTTCTTCCCTTTTGCTGAACTCTCCAATTTTTTCTACTTCTCTGCTTTCTCAGATTCCGTCCCCAACTACCTCAGTCCATCTACTGTGTCCACTCCCTTTCGGCTGTCTTCCTTTATAGTGCTTTTTAGTAATCCCCCATCACCACTACTCCTTCCAATTTTCTCCTCTGCTTTTAGCAATAGCAATAGCACTTAGGCTTATATACTGCTTCACAGTGCTATTACAACCTTCTCTAAGCAGTTTACAGGGTCAGCATATTCCCCCCAAACGTCTGGGTCCTCACTTTAACCACCTCGGAAGGATGGAAGGCTGAGTCAACCTTGAGCTTGGTGAGATTTGAACTGCCAAATTGCAGGCAGCCAGCAGGCAGCAGAAGCATCCTGCAGTACTCCATGCTAACCACTCTGCCACTGCAGCTCTCAACCAATAATTTTAACCAATTATTAACCAACTAATAATTTTAACCAATTATTCTCTTCTATGCTATTTATATATTCATGAAATAAATGTATATGATCAACCAGAAGAATTCTGGATGGTGAACAAGGATTAAAATATATTTATCCAATTTATTTAAAAATGGAAAAAAGAAAAAGCAGAGCCATGAAAGGCTTTAAAAGTGACTACTGGCGTCTAAACTGCATCTCTACGCTGACTGGAAGCTAATGCAGCTCACATAGCAGCAGTGACATGGAGTACCATATGTGCATATTATTTTTCACTGCATTCTGGACTGAAATGTCCAATGGTCTTCAAGGGTAGCAAATGATTGCATCCTGTTGCAAATAATTAAGTGCATGTTACCTAAAGCCCAAAGCCAGACACTTTTCTCATGACTGAGCCAAAGCCAGTTCTTCCCCATCCAGACCTATACAGCCTCCAGGCTCTGGGAAAATGCCTGGGACTGCATCACTTGGGTGGCGTGGAACAGAGATATATAGATGACTATCATCTCATGATTCTTGACTCAGTGCTGATACAGTAGATAACCTCATCCAGCATTTTCATGTAGGGGTGTGGTTAGATCTATCTAAGCACGCATCCAAAATCTATCTTCATCCACAAGCATGACTGATGCTGTTTTTGTGCAATATCTTGGCCTGAAAGCTGACTGCAACAGGTCCAGATAATCAGCTGTAGGCCTACTTCCTTCTCAACAACCAGAAAGGGAAGGATGAAATTCTTCAGTATTATTGGATCCAGTGATGAGCTCTTGAGAAGAAGGCAGAACAATGCAGTCATTATGGCACATGGATTTGCTCTCTCCAATGAAGTAACATTTGACACAACTTGACCCAGCCACATATCACTTTTCATGAGGATATGGACCTAACGTAGCTGTGAGCGTATTCAATCACCCAAAATCCCTGCCCACTTTCTCAGGAGTAACAGAATCAAACTCATCCCAGATAACCAAACATTTTTAATTTTGCCCCAGGCTCTTCCGTCAGCTCACTGCTTCTACTCTTCTAAGTCTATCTCAACTTTTCCTCCTACTCTCAGTACTTTCTCTTCCCCCGGCCCCCGCACTTCACTTAGTTTTCTGTCTCCTCCTACCTGGTTTTAAAATTTGTATTCCCTAATGTTCTGTTCCAGGGGTGTCAAACTCACGTTGTCACAGCAGCGTCATGTGACATATAGGGACTTTTTCCCCCTTCACTAAACCGGGCGTGGACGTGGCCAGCTCATGACGCATCTGGCTCACGGGCCAGGAGTTTGACAGCCCTGTTCTATTCTAAAGCAAAGAAACAACTAATTTTCCTCCCAGTAGATGGAGCTGTATCTCACCAATGTCTGCATCATATCTTACTAAGCTGCAGATTTATTTATTGCTGTTATTACCAAAAAAAGTTCAGAAAAACTAAACATAGCTACAATAGCTTTATATTAATTAAAAATAGATAATATAATTTTTTTAAAAAAACCTTGGTAAAAGTCTTTTAAAAAGAACCGTGCTCTCGGGTTTATACTATAGGACAGTGTCTTTTGTTGAACATCATCCCGTTATCTAGTGGTTTGAAGTCTCCCTTCTGGCTCCACAGCTTGCTGACAGAAGCAGATGCTGGCCATACTGAATTCAGTGATGAAGTATATCAAAATGAGAGCCGTTATCCTGGAGGAGAATGGAAACCAGCTGAAGATCAATATACAGATGTGGTAAGAGCTGCTTCTAATGGCTTAGCAATTTTAAGTGCTGCAGATTTTTTTTCAGGTATCAGTGGCTTAATGTGTGTGGTGTGTGTGTGTGTGTGTGTGAGAGAGAGAGAGAGAGACAGAGACAGAGAGAGAGACAGAGATAGAAACAGAGACAGAGACAGACTGCAGCAAGTTGATGAAGTTCTGCCTAGAACTACAATCTGCAATTTCTTTCCAATCCCATAAGAGCCATGGTGGCGCAGTGGTTAGAATGCAGTATTGCAGGCTAATTCTGCTGACTGCCGACTGCCAGCAGTTTGGCAGTTCGAAACTCATCAGGCTCAAGGTTGACTCAGCCTTCCATCATTCCGAGGTGGGCAAAATGAAGATCCAGTTGTTGGGGGCAATATGGTGACTGTGAATCGTTTAGAGAGGGCTGTAAAGCACTGTGAAGTGGTATATAAGTCTAAATATTATTGCTACAAGACCTCATTAGGTCTAAGCTACTGTATAAACAAAGTTTCACCTAATACTAAACCATAATATGGTTTATTTAATCTTGGCATACTGAACACTCTATTTGTGATCATTAAATCATGTTTAACATCCTGTCTATGCCCCTTCAGCCATGGAAGCACTGCAGGTGAGGTTGGGTCAGTTTTTGAATCTCAGCCCATACTTGTCTGCTAGATTATACGGAGAAGAATTGGTGGAGAAAATGTTGCCTTGAGCTCTTGAAGGAAAGACATTTGTTTTTAATTATTATTTCTGTGTAAAATGAAATTTAAATTGCAATGTGCAAGCAAACTGAAATGTGCACCACTGAGTTGTAAAATGAATTGTGAATCCAGAATTCATGTGTGCACCCTTTAAAAAGTTGCATTCAACTATATTGCTAGCTTACAACTATTGGATCCTAGTTTGCTGCTTCCAATTATACAGCAGGAGGAGTCAAATAGAAAACAACCGGTCTTAGTCTTGCTAGTCTAGTGCATCAAACTACTCAATGGTATTATAGTACTTCAAAGGTACTTTTCTTGGGACATAAATTTGCAGAGTGAAGCCTCATTTGGCTCTGATAATAAAATTAGTGGACTTTTGGTACTCTACTTTGTAATGAGTTATGAAATCTGGGGGCATCCCCAAATAATGGGTCAAAAAAAATCAAGATGTTGACCCATCTATGTGATTGAATTTTTTAATGCGCATTACGTTGAAAAAATGTGAACATTATTCTCAGTATGCTTCTTTCATATTTTTCAAAGAATGGAGAAAAAGCCCCCCCACTAGGTGAAATAACATGTCCTCCTGGCTGGATATGGGACGATGATGCTTGGATATATGACATCAACAGAGCAGTGGATGAAAACGGCAAGTATTAGAACTTGCGGGCTGCTTTTTATTTCAAATGTGAATGTAATGAGTCTTATGAATGTTGGCTTATAAGAAAAAGATGAGAAAATGTTGGTGAACTGTTGGCTGTGACTCATAAATTTCAATAGCTACCATATTGACTATGGAAGGAGAGTCCAGTTTTAATGGCCAATGCATGTATTTTTCATTTAAGGTTGGGAATATGGAATTACCATTCCTCCTGACAATAAACCAAGATCCTGGGGTGCAACAGAAAAAATGTATCACACCCATCGAAGGCAAAGGTTGGTTAGAAAACGCAGAAAGGATCCAAACCAAACAACTGCATCAAAGGTAAGACAAAGAAATTGCAGCCGACAAGTGTCTGTGGAAAAGAACAGAGGGAGAGGGCAGTATGTAGAAAATAGAAGTCCGAAAATAATTCTATGTTTTGTCAAAGAAGTATGTTGAACTGCTTGTTATGATTGTCTTTTAGGAAGCTGCATCATACGAAGATCGTGAAGGGTGGGAATTTGCATCTTTGATTGGGTGGAAGTTTCACTGGAAGCAACGTAGCTCTGATACTTTCCGCCGCAGACGCTGGAGAAGAAAAATGGCTCCTTCAGACACATATGGGGCAGCTGCCATCTTTAAACTTGAAGGAGCTCTTGTAAGTAGGAATAATTTGCCTTGCCTGTTATCACTTAATAATCACCTTGAGAATACCCTATAATTTAAAAAGTATACTTAAAAGACATTGGCAAGGGAATAAAAAGTGGCACCCTCAATTCTTTTTTTCCCTGTCACAATCGTAACAATCTTTCCTTCTGCAGATGTTGTTTAATATAGCAAGAAAGTAAAATGTTTAAAAATATGTCCGCCAAATGTTGGAAATGTAATCAGATGCCAGGTACCTATAATCATATGTGGTGGTCATATATGAAGGTAAGAAAGTACTGGACAAAAATACATATATGGTTGGAAAATATGACTAAGCAGCGTATAGATTTGAAGCCAGAAATATTCCTGTTAGGTACAATGCCAGAAGTCTATGATAAAGGGACTATAAACTTAATGCTTCATGTATTGACAGCAGCGAGAATTGTATTTGCACAGCATTGGAAAAGTGACAACACCCGATCAGACGAAAACATAATTAGGAAAATATTGGACTGTGCAGAGATGGATAGATTGACATTGAAAAAAAATGATAAAGGAGTTCCCCCTTTGGGGTGAAGAGAGGCGGGGTATAAATTTAATAAATAAATAAATAAGGAGATACAGAGTATTACTCAACATGGAATAAGTTTTATCAATGGCTAGATATAAGTGGTAGAAGTTAGATGAAGACAGATTATTGTTATGTGCATGTAAAAGTTGTCTATGACTATAAACATGCTAGTATAATGAACATGATCATAAATAAGCTAATAT
>JANHGC010001986.1:182981-197406 GCA_027560395.1 Boaedon fuliginosus
TGATAAGCAGTATATAAAATCTGAGTGCTATTGCTATCCATGTTGTAAGCTGCCCAGAGTCCTTCGGGAATTGGGTGTCATAAAAATGTAATTAATTAATTAATTAATTAATTAATTAAATAGAATTCCTACTTTTGCCTTACGTTCTTCTAGGACTCTAGGATTTGAGAATCTTATTTAAAGACTTCCTTCCATAATACAGTTTCCAGGGATAGTCCTTTTGAAGTGCTACCAATTTGCAGATGCCAGCCTTCTCTGTCACAGGCTGCAACTTCCATGATTCTCTAAGATGGCTGGGCTATCTTGGAGATACCTTTTTTAATACGAGTTAGAATGTGTGTTTTTCTCTCCACATTATAATAAACTGCCAGAAAGAGTGTTCATAGCTCCATAGAAATGGAAGCCAATTTATCTTAGATCTTACTGAGCCCAAAGGCTGCATATCACATGCAGTGGTCTTCATCAAGAGATTGCCCCAAGTAGCTTCCATGTGAAAGTGATTTGGGAATAATTTTGAAGCATCATCAGTATAATGAAGCTTTAATTTTTCATTAGATAATCCCAATATAACATTACAAACATATCTTCTAGGGCTGTTCCCTGTATGAAGGCTTATGCTCAATTCAATATTTGTAAAGTATTTTTAAAAAGTAATTTATTAAGGGTGAGGCATACAAGCACTTGTTTCCTTGGTTTCATATCGTTTTGCAGGAAAGTGTCTTATTGCCTGACAAATATAAACAACTAATGATGCTATCCTTAACTAAATTGAAGAATTGTAACATATTGGCCATTTCATTTTGCTGCTAAAATAGTTCCGAGCTATTTGCAAGCAGGGCTGTTAACTGTTTTACCACTAATGAGTTCCATAACATTAGCATATAAAATAAAATTGATCTTTATAGGTTGCCAACTGTGTATGTCTGTCGATAGGGTGTCATTAAAAAGATTAATTGATTCAAAGTATTCCATTGTAAATCTTACTAAAGAATCACATACCCTTTGTAGCTGTTTCCCAAACTAGAGTCTTTGTAGTGTCATTTACATAGATACATTCCAACTTACCTATGATTCCTGCTCTTTTCCTAGCATGACTTGATTGTCAGAATATTTTAGGGAATTTTCAAAGTAATTCATCATTTACATTTGAAGATTTCCTGTGAAGACTATTTCTTTTTATTGCCTCAGAATTCTAAATAATGTGTTGGAATTTTAAATGCCTTAATATATACAAATATTTTTTTCTTACTGCTATATCCCTTAAATACACCCATAACTCTACCCTATAGCATGACAACATTAGAAAACAGAAAAGTTACCACTGACATCAAAAGCTCTTGGATCTTGTAGGCCATCTTCTTCCAATGTAATGCTCTCTAGATATGTTGAAGTGTAATTTCTCTAGCCAGCATACAATTGTAGTTTACTACTTCAAAAAAAAAAAACCCTCAAGGCTGTAAGAGACTATTGTAGATATTCAGGGCCTGAGTTGTTCTTCCTTTTTGTTCTTACTATTAATAGATGCTAAAAGGCAGTCAAGTGCAGTGAACCAAGTGGATGAACAAGTTTGGTTCAATCACTTCTCCATATTTTCCTCCAGCTCTCCCCATATGTAGTTTGAACAAGATTATTTTGAGGGGCGGGAATAAGTTATCACGGAAGAAGCAAAGTGCCTTAATTCACCAGGCTTTATCATATAGAAATTTGTTTGTTACCAAAGTGAGTATGTCACAGTCTGAGAAGAGGGATATTGGAACTTCGATTAAAATCTCAGCATCATCAGGAAGCTAACCTCATAGATTTCCATCAAACCATTTTTTTTTCTCAATATAATCTGTTAATAACTTTGCATGACTTTTTGAGTGGTACGTGTGGGGTATTTATCCTGTTGGAGGAAAGGGAGATAAAAATGTACTGAAGCAAGGCGCTTTATTAATTCCTCTATGCCCACTATCTGAGATGGAGACAGAAATCTGTGAATAAGGTTAAGATGAGTTTTGCTTTCAAAGCATGCAAGCAGATGGTGCTGCTACTATCCTGGAGTGACTGGAGAATGGGAAGAGGCTAATTTTGCTGAACTCCTCTCCTTACTCTGGTATCCTGCCGTCAAAAGAATCAGTCCTATGCTGAGTGAACATGGCTGCGCTTTATCAAAGCTGCTTATTACTTAACCCTATTACGTTAGATCATTTAGCTTAACGTTACCTTGTGAAAGCAGGGCATTCCGTGAAGGCAAATCATCTCCTTGCAGATACACAAGGCAAAGAGGAAAATAAATCTTGGGCAGAAATGTTAGGGTAAAATAAAAAGCATGGATGATTGAGCTTGGCATTAAGGTCTAAGAGATTTCACACGTACATACTTTTAAATGCAGCTGGTGTCCAGATTGGAAGCCAACTGTATCAGTGGGGAATCCTTGTACTGCATTTCTAAATGACGCCTGCAGATGAGAGAGCATTCACAGATCTCGGGAAGGGATTCTGGTTATAATTTGTTGAAATTGAATGAGATCAGAGGAAGAGCAGTGAGGAAAAATATATATACTTCAGGCCTTTGAATCAATTTCACTACTGCTATTCAGACAGATAAATTGACAAGTGAGGCAGCGGGGCCAAAGTATGAAGCTCCTGCTAACCGGCTGCAGTTCTCTCTTAGACCTTATAGAAGTAGCATTCATAATCTTTTCTGCCAACCTTAGCCTTCAGACAAGGACTGCAATTGATGTGTAAGATGTATTGTCCTCAATATAAAGAAATGTGCAAGTGAGAATTCCCCACCTTGTGATACTTTCAGAAAAGTGAATTTCCTTCTTCCTGATTCTGCACTTAATCAGCATTAACATTTGATGTCACACATTCGTATTGAAGATAATACGTGTGGGCTAACTAACAGAAGTAGCCAAGGAGTCTTTGTGCAAGAGAAGCTCTGTTTAATCTAGTTTACTACTGTTGCAAAGTGTTTTCTTCCCCAGGAAACAGAAAGTTGTTCATTTTGAAACAAACTGGTTTTTGTGAGAGTTGTCTTCACTAAAAAATTGGGTTACTGTCCTCTACTCCAGGAATTGCTGTTTGCAACATACCTTCCGCAGCAGTTGAAGAAACAGCCGATTCTACCCTCTGCCACGTCCTGAATCTGTACAGGCGGAACACTTGGCTCTATCAAGCTCTGAGGGAAGGAACCCGAGTGCAGAGTGTAGAACAGATACGGGAAGTGGCTTCCGGAGCAGCCCGTATTAGAGGCGAAACACTTGGACTGATCGGATTTGGTATGTTGGAGCTTTCAGGGGGAAAACAAAATTTTGGCTTGTTCAAAATGGATCTCATAGGCAGAGGTGGGCTGCACTTACATTCACAACGGGTTCGCTGGTTGTGAGCGCACTCCCGTAGTTAGGAGGAGGATGTTTTGAGCAGAAGCTTAGCCTTGAGTGTAAAGGGAAGGGTTAGTGTAACCTGGGTCAAGGGATCTGCTTCCAACAACCAGCTCCTTCCTTATATGACAATGATGAGGGATCAAGGAGCTGTAATTCAACAGCTGTAGTTCAATAGCTGTAGTTCTCCCCCTGATCTAACACCATTCACTGAATTCAGCTTTTCTTAACAATGGTTCCCGTTAGCACAAAGTAAACACGAGGGACCATCTTGTGAGAAGCCTGTTTGTCACTTATGGTTTCAAAGCTCCTTGTACTTAGAAGGAGGGAGGGATAGACAGCCAGTCTCTGGAGGAAACAACTTCCAGCCCCCCTAGAGTTGGTCTCTTATTCTTTAATTGTATGGTTGGTGTCTCTCACTATTTGACCGTCTATCCCTGTGGTTTATGTGCTTAGAGTAAATTTGGTCAGTTAATAGTCATTTGTAGCTTGCTTCTCAAGGGGAGGAAGGTACAGATTTGGGTTTCTTTTAGGTTTTTCTTCCTCACAGGCACTGAAGTGCAAATTTATCCCATAACTGTTAATGGGCACTGGCAATCGAAGATGGGTGTGACTCTGCCTTTCCATCTGTGCCTAAATATAGTGTGTAAAGGGAGTATTTCCTCTAGTCACTCCCATGGAACTCATCTTATTCTGAGACCCATTTTTGCATGCTTAGGCCTGGTTCTCTCCGCCTTTTTCTACATTTAAGAAAAAAAAACTCATCTTGATGTAGAACTTAGTTGAGACCAGCAATGACATTGAATTGGAATGACATTGTGGATAATGACCTGCTGATTGCATTGCAGCTGTCCCTCTTTATCAGAAGAGCCTTATTAAACCTTTGCTTCCAAACCATGACAGTTGTCTTAGTCATGCCCAATTAAATAGCCATTCAGTAAGAGTGCAGAAGGAAGGGGGAAGTGGGGGAGAAAAACCCCTACAGCAAACAAGTTGCTCTTCTAATAAATAAGGCTCAGAGGGGGGTTGTCATTCTACTGTTGTACCAAAGTCATTTGTAATAAGAGTTCCTTAACCTGCTTTCTTGTTGGTGATCAGAATTGAGAAGCCATACAGGGTTTTGAGTGTGGCTGGATGTACAGCCTTGTTTTGCTTCGGTGTGTTTTTTTTAACCTGTCCGGGTGCATCCAGTTTCATTCTGGTGCTTTGGAAGACATTATTACTTGGCTTATTTATTTATTTGTTTGATTGATTGATTGATTTCTATACCGCCCAACTCCCGTAGGAGTTGAGTTTTATTTTCCCTTGAGTTCCCTGGAGTCTCTTGTCTCTTTTCTTTTCCCACCCTCCAATTTGAGAATTCAACATCACCCGGCTGATTATTGCACCATGCTCTCTGTTAAAGCTGGGGCATACGTCTCCGTGCACATAGCTAAATTTATTCAAATTAATTGCTTCTGAAGTGCAGTGACAAATATTTAATGGACCTTTTTTGAAAAATGCCATAGCTGCCTATATTCTAAAGGCAGTTTCTTGTAATGCCCTCATATACGCTGCATTACACGGTCCATGTTTGACCTTCAACAACGACAGCCGAGACAATTTATCTCTTGGAGATTTAAGTTCTACCAGCAGGAAGGGGAAGGAAAGGAGATGAAAGACTTTTTTCTAAGCATGTAAAAATATTGACACCTCTTTATTGTGGAATAAATTGGCCATTAGAGTTGAAATTCACCCCTCCTTATTATAGTTAAGGAAGAGACTTAAACCATCCCTCTTTATCCAGTCCCTTTTAGCCTTTTTAAAGTGTTCAACTTCCACCTTCAATGTTAGGAATATTGTTTTAGAACAGGGATGTCAAACTCTATTTCATTGAGGGCCGCATCAGTGTTGTGTTTGACCTCAGTGGGTCAGGGTGGGCATGGCCAGCTCAACGTCCGTTTTCTCCTGCAGCTCTCTCCCAATGAAAACAGAGCTCTGGAAGGCCGCTCCATTTTCTCTAGCAGAAGCACCACAGGCCACTTCTTTGCTATTTCCAGGCCAGCCCTGCAGGCCAGATCTGGCCCACCGGCCTTGAGTTTGACACCCCTGTTTTAGATGATGCCCAAAACTGTGGAATGAGCAACCTATAAATAAATAAACAATAGAAGAGTTGTAGTACGAATGCCTTTGTTATGATAGGAGAATGTATTTGGCAGCCAGGTGTACTTAATGCACTCTTCACAACTGAAAGTACTGCTACATTGTCCAGTCTCTTACTACAGCTGTCTGTGTCTATGTGTGTGTGTGTGTGGTTTCTTGTTTGTCTTTTTGGTATAGGTCGCACTGCACAAGCAGTAGCTGTTCGAGCCAAAGCATTTGGATTCAATGTGATCTTTTATGACCCATACCTGCAAGATGGGATTGAAAGATCCCTGGGGGTTCAGCGCGTCTACACACTTCAGGATCTGCTATACCAGAGTGACTGCGTATCATTACACTGTAACCTCAATGAACATAATCATCACCTGATCAATGATTTTACGATTAAGCAGGTAAACCTAAATGGAGGGGAAAGAGAGAATTCTATTACTTCAGATGGGATCCAGGAATTTGTGTCTTTTGGCTGGATTCCTTTTGGCATTGAGGAAACCTGAGCAGATAAAAATTGTATGTATTTTTATCCCTAGGGAGCTTAGATTTTGTTTGCTTATATGATTTAGGGGCCACTCAATTCCAGATTATGCTGGGTGGCATAGACTTTTTTAAAAAAAACAAATAATAAAATAATAGAAAAATAGGTCATATACATTGAAAATATTTTTTAAAAAAACCCACGAAAATCTGCAGGGGCTCAGCAACAATACTACCCTACGGTCTAAGAGAATACAGGTAATCCTGGGCTTACAACCACTCATTCAGCAGCTGTGGAAAGTTACAGCACCGAGACGGCATTGGTCACACTAATGGATGATCTCTGGCATGCCCGGGATAGTTTCCTCTATCCTGGTGCTTCTTGACCTCTCGGCGGCTTTCGATACCATCGACCATGGTATCCTTCTGGGGCGGCTCAGGGGTTGGGTTTGGGGGGCACCATATTGCGGTGGTTCTCCTACCTCTCAGGCCATACCCAGTCAGTGTTGGTGGGGGGACAGAGATCGAACCCGAGAACCCTGCCTTGCGGGGTTCCTCAGGGCTCGATTCTCTCCCCTCCTATTTAACATATACATGAAACCGCTGGGTGAGATCATCCGACAACACAGGGTTGGGTATCATCAGTATGCTAATAATACCCAGTTATACATTTCTGCCCCCAATCGAATTAGTGATCCCGCTGAGGTGATGTCCCGGTGTCTGGAGGATGTAAAGGTCTGGATGGGCACCAATAGCTCAGGCTCAACCCTGACAAGATCGAGTGGCTGTGGGTACTGCCCCCCCCCAACCGTGGTCCAGTTGATCATCCATCACTTATGCTGGGGGAGATAAATTACTCCACTCAGAATGGGTGCATAACTTGGGGGTACCCTTGGATCCGCAGCTACAATTAGACTACCATCTTTCAGCTGTGGCCAAGGTTGCCTATGCGCAGGTTTGCCTGCTGCACCAGTTGCGCCCCTTCCTGGATTGGGAGGCTCTTCTCGCAGTCACTCATGCCCTTGTCACCTCACTATTGGACTACTGTAATGCGTTCTACATGGGGCTGCCCTTGAAGAGCACTCGGAGACTTCAATTGGTTCAAAATGCGGACGCGCGAGTGTTTGAGGGTGCGTCTCGGTGCACCCATATAACACCTATCCTCCGCGATCTGCATTGGCTCCCAGTGGAGATTCTGTTTAGCACAGTCCAGCTAAATGTCACCTGGGCATCCAGAGTGTATTCTTAGGGGGGTTGCATCCAGGTCATGTCATCAAATTAGAATAATGATAGATTAAGAGATGGGTTTTCTTTTCTTCTTTATTTAAGATAAATTCTGACATGATCATTATCTTATTGCTACAGGGGAAGCTTCAAATGTGGGTGGATGTTTTTCCCAAAAGCTTGGGCCCACCAGGTCCTCCTTTTAACATCACTCCTCGCAAGGCTAAAAAGTGAGTAAGCTTGGCTGAAGTTTGTAGCATGCTATTTCATGGCCCAGAAATATTGATCCTTTCAAATCCTTTCAAAATGAAAGAGAAGTTGCCTTGCATTCTGTTCTCTTCTGTTTCCCCTTGTCACCATCGCTCAATTCAGATGGAAGCAAAACAAGAGCATTAAGCCATACCACTTCATTCTTTCCATCACTTGCATTGCAGGTATGAACTACGGGTGATAATTTGGAACACCAAGGATGTCATCCTGGATGAGAAAAGCATCACAGGAGAAGAAATGAGTGACATCTACGTAAAAGGGTAACAATGATTTTGGCAGGATTTGTTGAAAATAGGAATGCATTGTTCAGTGTTACCGAACCTGGTCACTTTGGTCTGCAATCATTAAGAAGTATTGGAATTGAATAATCAATGCAATATTCACATTCCATCATTTGGTCGATATGAAAAACCATAGATTTGGATGCAGGTTGTACCGTGTTTGTAGCTGAGAAAGATTAGTCCATTAATCTTGACAACTTTGAGATGTATAGACTTCAGCTCCCAGAATTCCCCCAGCAGCATGGAGAACTGGGAGTTGAAGGCCACACATCTTAAACTTGCCAAGGTTGAGAAACACTGGATCGGTCAGTTCCATAGACCGCACAGCCCAATCTGCTTGCTTCTGCCTTTCAGATGGATGCCTGGCCACGAAGAGCACAAACAGAAAACGGATGTCCATTATAGGTCCCTTGATGGGGAAGGGAATTTCAACTGGAGATTTCTTTTTCCTTTCGATTATTTTCCAGCGGAGCAACTCTGTACAGTTTCCAAAAAGGTATGGACCCCAACCACAGCTCTGCAATAGCTGAGATGAGAATGAGCATCTATGCTTGTATTTGTTTTAATGAAAACCATTATACACAAATCTGTAGGAAGAACCATGAGAGATTTTTAGCTTGTCCTGTTTCTCTGGCTTACACAACCACTTCTTCAGCCATAGAAGAAAAGAATTCTGACTTAATATTTTCCCCTAAGGATGGAAGAGCAAGGAGACGGTATATGGGAAGGGTAATTCTGAATAGGAAATTGAAAAGAAAGGAACACAACTCTTCCCTTTGTTGTTTTTTCACTAAAGGCTTTCACCTTTCGTGCCCATTTTTCATTTAAAACAACAATCTAATATGCTTGTCATGTAATGTCTCATTTGAGTGATATTACATGATGCAAGATAATAGCCTAGAAATATAAGTCAAGTCACTTTAAGAGTGATGATGCCTGTCAGTGAGCAGTCTTTCCTTTGATTGCAGCAAGCACCCATCCCACCTTGTTTATTTATTTTTTAAAAAATTGACCGCACATCTTACCACAGGTAACTCTGGCCAAGTTAAAACAAGCCAAACACTGAAATCCATTTAAAGATGGGGAGGCCAGGAGTGGAGGGAGCAGGATGGGGGGGGGGGGCAGGTTGAGATCTATTGTTAATCAGCCACTATAATGTTCCCCCATTGAAGGCCCAAGCTAGCTGGCAGAGATAGGTCTTTAGACTCTTGCATAAGGGCAGCGGGTGTTGAGGCTGACCTCACAATGGGTGGGGGAGAGCAATATCTTCCATAAGGCAGGTGCGATGACAGAGAAGGACCTTTTCCTGGAGCCTGCCTGCCAGAATAATCAGGCCAATGGGGCCCACAGGACGCCTCCTCTGCCAGCATAGGTGGGACAGTGGGACACCTTGCTAGCTAATACCTATTTCTGTATCTACTGAAACACTTTTCTCTCTCTTTTTTTACTGGAGCAATGACAATAGAAGGAAAGTTCTGTTTTTCAGGCAAAGGTTTTCACAAAAAATTGAAATTCAGGGATGCAAAACACATCATCAGATATTGAGGACAATGAAAATCTATACTCAACTCAAAATAAAAAGGCTGAGTAAAATACAATCAAAGATTTTAGAACAAAATCTAATTTTGATTATTAGAATTCAGAACAATTAAGCCTTCGAAATCTTTTCTAAGAACTACAAAGATTGCGGTTGGGGGGGCTGTCACAGAAAAGACCCCTCCTCATTCTTATTCTGTTTTGCATTATTTTGCCAAATGTGGCAGCAAGGCTACTATCTGATGCAAAGGATAGGGATTGCATATTGTGCTGAAATCTTAACACAGTTCAACACAGATTGTTAGTGATTTACCAAATGCAAATCATGGAATTGCTACTAATCCCTAACAGTGGACAGTTCCTCACTTAAACTAGAAACGAAAAGAGTCACACATGAAGCAGCTATCTGCAACTCCTTAAAACATCTGTCTTTTCCCAGGATCATGTAGCATTGTTTTCAAGTTGCCAAAAAATAAGTTGCCGAAGATTTTTTTGTACAAGATTAACTGAAACTAGTTTATCACTATGTTCCTTGAATGCGAAGTGTTTAACCAGCTTTAGTGGTCATAGTGGTCACCAGCTTCTAATGTGCGCAAAGAACTGAAGCTAATTGATCTTTTTAATCTCTATAGATTTTCTTCAGGCAGAACTGAAATGCTGCTGAGAGAAAGTGGTAGATGAGTGATGCTAAGAGCACTTTTGCAAAAGATGACAAGGGAAATTCATTATAAATTCCTTGCTTAGTCTCTTTCTGTTCTGATTCTGGCTCTTAGGAACACTTCTGGAGTCTTGACAATACCGAATTTAGAATTCCACCCAAGCTGCTTATTCAGATATGGGATAATGATAAATTTTCTTTGGATGATTATCTGGGTATGTATAAAAGTATTTCAGGATGGGCATAGTTATGTCCTGACATTCGGTGTGTGAGATAATAATGATGTTCTCTTTCCCTGCCCTTTTTCTTTTTCTTTAGGTTTTGTTGAACTTGATTTGCACAACGCAGTGGTGCCAGCAAAGGTTTCACAAAAGTGCAGTTTAGACATGATTCCAGAGCACAAGCCAATGACCTTGATGAAGAATGTCAAGACTGCTTCACTCTTTGAACAAAAATCCATGAGGGGGTGGTGGCCGTGCTATGTTGAAAAAGATGGCTCCCGTGTTTTGGCTGTAAGGTTCCATGAATACTCCTTAATCCTTGAGTTTTCATTTCAGAATGGGACAAATCTGTTCATGTATCATTGAGCATCATGAATAACACATCATTAAGCTGCAGCACTATAAAGTTCTTGATAATATTTTTATTTATTTAAAGGGTAAAGTTGAAATGACTCTGGAAGTCCTTGGTGAAAAAGACATTGAGGAACGACCAGCTGGTAAAGGAAGAGATGAACCTAATATGAACCCCAAACTAGACATGCCAAAGTAAGATATGTTCCATTTTTTTTATTTTAATAGATGTAGGTTGGCTTCATTGGCTTTATTGGATGTAGATTGGCTTCTCAACATGTTGATATGATGGTTTAAGTATTGGGGATACTTAGAGAATGTCAAGTCCATGGAAACTTAAAAGTTTACAGAGGAATTATTGAGTCTGTCATCTGCACCTCTATAACTGTCTG
Source organism: Boaedon fuliginosus (assembly GCA_027560395.1). NCBI lineage: Eukaryota > Metazoa > Chordata > Lepidosauria > Squamata > Lamprophiidae > Boaedon > Boaedon fuliginosus. Next base: position 193,895 of record JANHGC010001986.1, read on the forward strand.
GTTGGCTCTGCAACCAAACAAGACATACACAGACTTCAATGCATAATTAGAACTGCAGAAAAATCAGTTGTGACCAACCTGCCTTCTGTATCCTGCATGAGTCAAAAAGAGGGCTGTGAAAATATCTACAAACTCCTCATCCTGGACATAAATTGTTTCAACTTCTACCCTCAAAACAATGCTATAGGGCAAGGGTGTCAAACTCACACTGTCACAGCATCACCATGTGACATATCGGGACTTTTTCCCCTTCCCTAAACTGGGTGTGGGCATGGCCAGCACATGATGCATCTGGCCCATGGGCCAGGAGTTTGACAGCCCTGCTATAGGGCATTGCACACCAGAACAACTAGACACAAGGACAGTTTTTTCCCCCATGCCATCACTCTGCTACACAACTAATTCCCACAACACTGTCAAACTATTTATTAAGGCTGTATTACTATTATTATTCTTATCTTTCCTATTACCTATCTCCTTATCTACTTGCTGCTTGTTGCTTGTACCTTTATGATTTATATTGTTTTATTTAGTTTCCTAGTATGATTTATGTTGATTGCTTATTTAGTATCCTATGAATATCACAAAATGTTGTATTTTATGATTTATGATGAATGTATTTTTATGATGACTATGATCAAGATTTATCACTTATAGCTTGTATGTACACCGAGAGCTTATGCACCGAAGACAAATTCCTTGTGTGTCCAATCACACTTTGGCCAATAAAGAATTCTATTCTATTCTATTCTATTCTATTCTATTCTATTCTATTCTATTCTATTCTATTCTATTCTATTCTATTCTAAAACAAGAATAATTTCAATGAGAACACATGCTTGGTTGGCTCTTAGTGGTCCAGTGGCCTTTGTTTTAATGCATAGTCTAGCCCAGGGGTATCAAACTGGGTTTCTTTGAGGACCGGATCAGCATTGCAGTTCACCTCCATGGGCTGGTCAGGGGACAATGAGATAGATGCCTCCTGCAGCACCCTGCTGGCCAAAACGGGGCACAGTTTTCACTAACAGAGGCATTGTGGGCCAGTTCTTTGGTATTTCTAGGCCAGCCCCACCGGCCAGATTTAAGCACCCCATGGGCTGGATCCAGCCCACGGGCCTTGAGTTTGACACCTCTGGTCTAGTTCAAAGGTTTGACTTTAATTGAGACACTGAAATTCATTTCTATATTGCACAACGTCTTATGTGTAACTTGAAAAATTTCATTGAGGTGATCATTTGATAGTCATTTCCTGCAGCTCTTTCTCCTCCAATCGTCAGTTTTTTCTTCAAGACAAATATGTCTGAAGCTTAGGAGCAAGTGAATTTGTGCTAAACACATTGTTGTGCAAACCTTACTTTTAAGAACTGTAATAGAAACAGTAGTGGACATTTGAAGATGAGAGGAGTAAACACTCCTTTTAGGCAGAAAAACTGGAAAAGTTGAACATTTACAGAAATATGCAGGTAGTGCTCACTTACTGATCATTCATTCAGTGACCCTTTGAAGTTATATTGGTACTGAAAAAATAACTTTATTGCCCAGTTATGACCATTTATGACTTTGAAGAGTCCATCAGTCACATAATCACTATTATAGTCAGTATGTGTTGTTCTCTGCCTGACCTCTTTGTTCCCCCACCTTACAGAGCAGAGAGATTGAAGAGGAGGGGGGTTGCAAGAGAGTAAGCTGATTGCTCTTCTAGACATCAGATGCAATGCAGCCCAATGCATCCTATGCAAACAACTTACTCTCTTGAAATTTCTTTGCCCCAATCTGTCTGCTCTGCGATGGGAAGGGAGGAAACAATTTTTGCAGATAGTCTCTCATTTGTCTGATCCTTCAATCCTCCTGCTAAGAGAGGGATTGGAGAGGGGTTTCAAGAGGATAAGCTGTTTGCTCTTCTACACACTGAGAAGAATGTGACGACATCAGTATCAGGAAAAGATCAGACAAAGGAGAGATTACCTATAGGTATAATAAGTTGCTTTTTTTTCTCCCATACACCTGTGCATTGTGTGGAGAGATTGGAGAAAAAGGGATTTCAAGAGTACTAAGTTATCTGCATAGTACACCCACATCTCCCATTCCAAAGCTTGCCGAGGGGTGGGGGAGAGGTGTCACTGCATTGCTTTCATTGTTTCAAGCTGGCACTTGAACATTCCAAAGGACAGGGGAGCAGGTAGGAGGCAAACAAAAAACAAAGGTATAAAACTGAGAGGTCTTGTTTCTTTCCAGCCAGAAAGGACATTTGCGAACACTCAGTTTCTCATTTAGCAACTATTTCTCTTAGTGACAGAATTGCTCATCTCAATTAGGATTATTAAGCAAGGAGTCTCTGTGTCTCTTATGACATACTAGAGATGGTTGATTATATGCCATTAATATCTATAGGATTTTTATCTTCAACAGTTCAGTAATAGTATTCATCGTATTTATGCTAGATTCTTAAAGTTAGGATTTCTGCACACATAGTCAACTATGTAAAAGCCATCCACTAACTGGATCTTTTTTCTTTCCATAGCCGACCAGACACGTCCTTCCTTTGGTTCACAAATCCATGCAAGACAATGAAATTCATTGTGTGGCGGAGATTTAAGTGGGTCTTCATTGGCATCATCATCCTGCTGATTGTGCTTTTATTTGCAGCAATCCTCCTATATTCCTTGCCAGTATGTATTTTTTGTTTGTATCTTTTCAGTTTCAAGTTAGTTAGGTTGATAATCAGGTTATACATTTGTGCAGAGACAAACATTGCTTCTTGGTTTCAATAGGCATTGATGGAAAGTTAAATATTTTCAATTTTACTAAGCAAAATGAGTATCGTTAAATTGATTAAAGTCTAAATCAATTCATTGTTGCTTTAATTAGGTAATTGTTTTCTACATATTCAAAGTATAAGATATTTTAGTGTTTTTTCTTTTGTTCAATTGTCCTATTTTCAGAGACTTCCTGGACATATCCCAGCAGTTTTCTTGGTTTGCCATAGCCTTTTTCCTAGAGCTAATAGTAATTTGACTATTCAGACTAATTAGAATGTCTATGATTCTGTAAAATTATACTGATAACCCTCAACTTACGATCCAGTTTTACAATTTTTTTTTTCCTATGGATGTTAAGCGAACCCATTGTTCAATATAGGGCAGTTTTTGCTGAAAACTAGAAGTAAGCATGATTATGTGGTCACAGGATGCTGCAGATGACTGTAAATACAGGCTGGTTGCCACATTCCTGAAATGCAACCACATGACCTGGAGTTTTGGAACCAGGTTATAGGTATCTTTGGGGAGGGGAATCTATTTTAACTATGAACTACCAGTTGTAAGAAGGACTATGTCTAACAGTAATTAGACTAATCACTAATTATTGTAGCACTGGGTCAAGATCATATAAAAGATCACACTTCCTTGCCACAATATATATACAGTGATACCTCACGATACGAATTTAATCCGTTCCAGGGCGGCCTTCGTATCTTAAAAATCTTCGTATCATAAAGCCCGGGTAGGACGCTG
>JANHGC010001987.1:0-12445 GCA_027560395.1 Boaedon fuliginosus
AACGGACCCTACCTTCTCCAGACCCCGACAGTGCATTTCTTACAATGTTTTTCTACCCATCTGGCAAGTTTGAGGTCGATTGGTGCCGAAGTGTAAATTTGTATAATGCACATACAAACACACATCCGAAACCCACCTCTCTTTTATAGATATAGATAAATAAAACACAGTCCCTTCAGCAGTTCCAAGAAAGCTCCACACCCATTTGGACTATTCAGGTGACAGACAAACTCCCAAGTGGCCTCAACAACTTTCTAAAAGAATGCAAATGACCAGCTGTATGCAAGGAATATAAATCCTTCCATTGTCCACCCAGTCAGAACTGAAGAAGCTTCTTGGATGAGAAGCAAAACATCTTCAAAAAATTTTTTTTAAGAAATGTTACGCTTTCCATTAAAGTATTTTCACATTTCCAAGCATGTTTTCAACTCATTCTCACAAGTGCGTGCATTAAAGCACAAGAATGATTCCTTTCCCTTTTGCATGAAAGCAGTGCAAATCTACCTTAGAATGTAGGAAGCAGCCCATCCTCTACCCAGGCAGGCCCTGAATAGACAGAAAGCAGACATCTATGGAGTGCTTACCTTAATATTGTTTGAATTGGTCAGGAACATGGTAAGACGGTCAATGCCCATGCCCCAACCAGCTGTGGGGGGCAGCCCATACTCCAGAGCCATGCAGAAGTTCTCATCAATAAACATTGCCTCATCATCACCAGCAGCTTTTGCCTGAGTTAGAAATGAGCAGGAAGACAAGGATCATCTGCAGAGCCAGTCAGGGCAACTGGGACTTGCGGGGGAGGGAGTTAGGATTATATAACAATTATTACAATTATATATTTTTATATATAACAGCTGAAACAAAAAGATTTCCCATTTCTACTTCCAACAATTGGATTCTAACTTGACACTTTCTAAATAAAAAACACTGATCACTCCTCAAACCAATCTCTCTCCAACTATCTCTTTTATCCTGGGTTCTGCCTGGATTTGCAGCTCCTTCTGAACAGGAAATGGAACCAATGGCTAGGAAAGACTTGGCACAATGACCCCTAGGGCACCAAATGCCTCCTTTCTTGGATCAGGCAGCAATGTCTGTATTCACTCATGCTGCCATCTCACAGATGGACTAATCCTGTAACTATGCTCATTGGCGCTTCCTCCCCATTACTGTGGAAACATTTGCCCTCATATATCTGAACTGTGTCCTCCTTGGTGGACTTGTGTAGGGCCACAAAACTTTGGGACCGTCTCTGAGAGAAAGTCCATTTTGTATACACTGTTTTTCTCCTCAGTTTTCTTGCAAGCAGCCCACAGCCAGTTTGGAAGGGAGATGTACTGAAGTCTTAAAAACAAACAAACAAAATTCCCACTCAAGAATTTTCTCTGCTACCTGTAATGCTAGCCCAACCACAGATCAGTTTCACAATCCAGTAAGTTCTATCCCCATACCACGGGTCAGGATTTTCTTCCCCCATTACATATAGTCCTCAAATTAAGACTAGTTAGACTAATTGTTGTGTTCCACACCAGTAATCCACGCTTTGCAGCCAGTTCTTAAAGCCACACTTCTTTATTCACCAACAAACAGAGGCAAAGTTCTTTTATCTTACTTTAATTCTGTCAGGTTGCCAACTGCTTTGGCAAGCCTCCAAAAGATTCCAGGCTAACTGCCAATTACTTAGCTAAGATTTACATATATTTAGCAGTTCATCCATAAGGATGCACAGAGTAGAAACAAGGCAGAGACATTATATTCAAAGTAGGACAATACACAAGATATTCCGAACCACGATACTTGATACTCCAAACTGCAACACTAGATACTCCAAACCAACAAGTTGATCTCTGCAAAGTTCCTTTTCCAATCACACCTCTTTAAAGCCCTATGGCAAATTACCTGTCAGCTATGGCCCAGCCTCTTCTCTTCCTTTGCTGCTGCCTTCTAATTGGCCTGCACTCTTGCCACTAATCAAGGCCTCTTCTCTTCTCCACTGCTATCAGACGCCGAGGCCTCCTGATAGCTAGTGGACAGCCCAGCCACATGCCCAGCTTCATCTGCTGCCTTGGCTCCAAATCTCCCTCCGAGTCAGACTTGGCTGCCAGATTCGCAGCACACTGGCGAGCCAAACACTAGTTACTTAGTGACCAACTGAAGTTATGACAAATTCCCACAAAAATACTTACAACCCAGTTCTGGCAGGTTCAGCCCAGGCCTACACTCTCACTCACCTTAGCTTGATCTTCAAAAAGCTGTCGTTGCCTAAAGGGATCATTCAGTTCTGTGTAAGCATTGCAGATTTCCTTCTTCATCACAAAGAGCTCAAACCGTTCAGTCAATCCTGGTCGAAAACGGTGCCTGAATAAACACCAAAGGAGAAGACTAAAGACCACACAGAGGAAAGTAATTCTTCTGCAACCAGGTGATACCAGATCAGCTAGTCTGCATTATTCACTCTATTTCATGAGATGGGGCAAGAGATTTGAACAACTGCTTAGATCTTTAGTCCTAGGAATCAGCTGGCTTTTTTGCACATCATATCAAACTTATCAGAGGCTAGAAAGATCCCATAAGACAAAACATTTCTACCTTCTGCAATTTTACCCAAGGTTTCCAAACGTGTTAAAATGTCCATTTTATATAAAGTGTAGGATAGTGGATTGTATGCATGCACATCCATACTTTCATAACCACAGCATTTTTGCTTACCATTTGGCTAGAGGACTCATGATCTGTGGGTGATCACAAATGAATGTGGGATTGATACAGGTGACTTCTAAATATTCTCCAACCAGCTGAAAAATGAGGAATGGGAAAAGGCAAAACATCTTCAGATAACTGTTTGGGAATAACCCATCACTGTTGAAAACTGTATAACATGGTTAAGTTCTTTTCAGGTTCATTCACGTAACTGTACCACAGCAAACTTTCAGGACTATAGTTTTACAGTATCTCCCAGGGCCACTGAACTCATAGAGTATCTTTTTTCTTAGACAATTGTGATATGCAGCACATTATTTATAATCTTCTTGATTTACAATTTAAACTGGATATTTTATTGTGATTGCACAATACTCCTGTAATTACAGATGATACAGTAACAATTACCATGGATATTTGTTTTAATTGTGAATTATTCATTAATATAAACATTTTTTTTGGTTGGCAGGATCTTTGTAAGACATAATGAGATTAGAGTACATCAATGGCAGCTTGTTTGGTCTAGTGGTTAAGGCACCAGGCTAGAAAATAGGAGATTGTGAGTTCAAGTCCCGTGTTAGCCATGAAAGCCAGCTGGCTGACTTCGGGCCAGTCACTTTCTCTCAGCCTCATAAGGTTGTTGTTGTGCAGAAAATAGGAGGAGGAAGCTGTGTTGGATATGTTCACAGCCATGAGTTATTTGTAAAAATAATAAGAGCAGGGTACAAATAAATGCATAACTCAATAATTGATTAAACAAGTAAGCAGGATCCTTAAAAAAGGATCCATTCCTCTGCCATTGTCAAAAGGTCCCCTATCCCAAGAAAAACTTTATTTGACTATTTCTTAGAGGCCCATAAGAGACAAAACACTCTGAATTAGCATCTCTGTAACAAAGATTTTGGGAAACCCAACTCAGTGAGATCCCATCCGAGATTCACCTCAAATAAGAATCAGGAGAAAGAGCCCCTTCTTACCTTATCTAGAAGTCTGGCTGTTGTCCGAGGGGATGGGCATTCAATGCCTCGCTCTTCACAGATAGCATCAAAAAATGAACGAGATTCTGCATGCATAATGTAAAATCAGACATGACACTACTGCACATGAGTCCCTCCCCTAACTTGGGCTTAATTACTCATGCTTTCCCCATCCCTAGAAACAGTAGGAATAAACCAAAAGACCCCACAGTGCCCACTGTAACACTGTCCAATCAAATCTAAACCAAACAATTTTTTTCTCTTGGAAGAAAAGTTAGAATATAGGCCCAAGCTTCCTGTCTGTAATGAGAATCTCTTTAAATTAAACAGGAAGATAAAATGTCTTCCACTCTCACCTTCAGTCTCAAATTGATCTGCTGCAGGCAGTCTCACTCCCAGTGCTTTCTCCAATTCATCCACCATATTGATTTTCCGGAACGGTGGTGTAAAATCTATTTCATAAGCCTGGCCTTCTGGGCCTTCAGGATGGTAAGTCACCTTGTATCCACCACTGATATGTTTCACCATTCCTACAAGAGAAGACCATTATTTTAGCCTGGCTAGTTTAACATTTCGAAATGGATGTTTGAATGACCTCCTGAGCATTTTTAAAATAAGAACACTTGTAACCAACCTGAAAGCATTTGTTCTGTGATCTCCATCAGATCATGGTAATCCGCATATGCCATGTAAAATTCACAAGTAGTGAATTCTGGGTTGTGGGTTAAATCAATTCCTTCATTCCGGAACTGACGCCCAATTTCATAGACCCGGTCCATTCCACCAACCACCAGCATCTGAAATATAGCAGTTAACAAGCCTTTTCAGTATGAGAAGACAAATCCACAGGATCACAAATTGCTTCCAGGAACAACATGGACCTGTTTGATATCTGTTCCCATTTCAAGCACTTAAAAGAATCTGCTCCCCATCCTTCATTTCAGACACCAGCCAGAATCATTGATTTTGTACCACAGAAATTAATAGTAGTGGACCAACCTCTATTTGTGGAAGCTGAGGGAAAAAAAAACTAAATTTTTTAAAAAGGCAGAAAGTAAATAATGGGTCTACTTAGCAGAGCTTGAATTATGCCATTCATAAACTGACATAAAACATTTATTCCAACCACATGTTGCTATGGCTAGGATCCACAAAAACATGGTTTCACTGCCGGATACTGTTTTTAAGATTTTCAGCAGTTTTTGCCCTAATCATTTTGAGTATGCTTTGACTCCCCTTCTTCTATGTTCTGTCTAAGCAAGTAAATTGGAATGACCTGGAACAAGCATTAATTGATATGTTACATCAACTCACAAGTGCAGATTTAACTATTTGTGGGGATTTTAATAGTAGAATTGGCCCAGATTTGGAAATACTGAAATTAAAGAAGTGTTGTCTGAAATAGAGGTGCTTTTCCCTCTAGGTCATGTGAGGGAAATGTGCAATGCAATAAGATACAGAACGAGCACAGACTGGAACTACTTAAAAGACACTCTTCTTAATTACATTATTATCCCAGTTTTCGTTTTTATTACAAGCTCTGTTTCAGCCATCAATTCTATCCTCAAAACCTACAAGGTAGGCTGGGTTAGGAAAGAGTATGTAGTTCAAAGTAATCCTGTGATTTTCCAGACTGAAGTTAAATTCAACCCAGTCTTTCCCATTTCTAATTCAAATTTCCAAATCATTAAATCACACAATATCTTTTACTATCTTGTATTTAACCTAGCTATTTTTTATAGCTAAGTTTTGATAAGGCACCACATATTGAACCAGATTCCAAAACATATAGAAATATACATATCATCTGCATTAGGGCCCCTATGACACAAAGGGCATGTCACAAAAAGATAGATAAGCATATCTGAGCCACTGCTTGCCTGATTTAACTATTCACCTTATGGTAGAGCTCTGGTGCTATTCTTAAGTACAAGTTCATGTCCAGCTCATTGTGGTGGGTGATGAAAGGCTTGGCCACTGCCCCACCAGGTATGATATTCATCATAGGTGTTTCAATCTAGTTGGGGAACAAAAAACAGACAGAAAACATTGTCTCTACATTTATAAAGAACCTTAGAGAAATTGATTTTGAAGACACATAACATGGCAAAAACAAATGGGAAAACATTCCTAATCCAGTCTACTAAAAATTTCAAATTCCAGGCAAGCAGAGAAGCAGTGATAAAATCTGCAATAAGAACATAATCTAACAAAGATTTTATTAATGACAAAAATGAGATGAGGCCTGAGGTAGTAGTGTATGCAGAGATACATAAAATTAGTTCCAAATGATTACTAAAAAGATCTAAATTTATTTATTTTATTTATTTTATTAGATTTATTTTATTTTATTAGATTTATACCCCGCCTCTCTTCACCCCAAAGGGGAACTCGAGGCGGCAGCATGATTGAAAACGTAAGTCTTAAGACTCTCTGCTTAAAGAAAGCTGAGTTGCAACAGCTCTGCCTGTGCTGCTCGAGGGGGTAGCTGGGTGGGCGGTTGAGTCTCAATCAGGTTTCAGGGGGAGCTTGGGGAGTTTCCTGATTCCCTTGCCCACAGCTCAACTGAGACCCTGGTGACGGCTTGGAATAGTGCCGCTGCTGGGGCTTTGGACCGGGTTGTGCCTTTGCGACCTCTCACTATCCACAGATCTTGGAAGGCTCCTTAGTTTACTGAGGAACTCCGGGAGATGAAGCAGCAGAGGAGACATCGAGAGGACCACTGGAGATCCAAGAAGGCTGAATCTGACTGAACATTACTAGAAGTCCACATTGGAACCTATTTAGTGGCAATAAAAGCGGCAAAGCGTTCTTACTATGCCGCTCTTATTGTGTCCACAGACTGTTGCCCAGCCGCTGTTTAGGGTGACTCGCTCCCTCTTGAATCCCGGGGAGGTCGAGGAACCCTTGCAGGGTAGAGCTGAGGAGTTTGCCCAGTTTGTTGGATAAAATCACCCAGATTCGGACGGACTTGGACTCTAATTGGACAGGATCTATGGAGGTGACTGGGGCAAGTCTTAGTCCTGCTATCTGGGAAGAGTTTGCTCCTATGGTCCCTGATGATGTGGACAAGGTCGTGAGGACAATGAGTACCACCACTTGTTTATTGGACCCATGTCCCTCCTGGTTGGTTTTGGCTAGCCGGGAGGTAACAAGCAGTTGGCAGTTCCTTTTTAGGGAAGGTTGTTGAGAAGGTGGTGGCACTTCAACTCCTACGTACCTTTGAGGAAGCTGATTATCTGGATCCTTTGCAGTCTGGCTTCAGGCCCAGGTACAGCACTGAGATAGCATTGGTCGCACTAGTGGATGATCTCTGGCGGGCCCGGGACAGGGAAGTTCCCTCTGTCCTGATCCTTCTTGAAATCTCAGCAGCTTCCGATACCATTGACCATGGTATCCTTTTGGGGGGGCTTGAGGGATTGGGACTGGGAGGCACCATTTTGCAGTGGTTCGCCTCCTATCTCTCGGACTGTACCCAGTCGGTGTTGGTAGCGGGGACAGAGATCTAACCCGAAAACCCTGCCTTGCGGGGTGCCTCAGGGTTCAGTTCTCTCCCCCCTATTTAACATATACATGAAACCATTAGGTGAGATCATCTGACGGCACGGGGTAGGGTATCATCACTATATACCTCCCAGCGCCCAGTAAGATCCCACAGGGTTGGCCTGTTACGGGTCCCGTCAGCTAAACAATGTCGGCTGGTGGGTCCCTGAGCTAAGGCCTTCTCTGTGGTGGCACCGGCCCTGTGGAACCAACTACCCATGGAGATCAGAACCATTCCAAACCTGTTGGCCTTCCGCAGAGCCACTAAGACCTGGCTCTGTCGGCGGGTTTGGAACTAATACCTCCCTTGGATGAATGATGATTGGTTGATGTATGATTGTGTTGTAAATTTTTAAAATATATTGTATTTTTTTAACGATGTTTTATTGTACTGTTTATAATTGTTGTAAGCCACTTCGAGTTCCCCTTGACCGGGGAAGAGAAGCAGGGTAGAAATATATATATATATTAATTTCAAGGAATATCTAGCAACTTGTCACCATACTAACTTATATTGCCTAACCTCTGGCAGCTGAAATGACTGGTTTTGAACGCTCTCCAAATTTCTACGCTTAATCCCTGAAAATATTATTGCAGCTCTTGAATATCTCTTTCATGTTTTCTTAACAAAGGGGGAACAATAGATGCTTACACCAAAAGATGAAAAAGAAGTGGCCTATATATTTTGTCTCAGATGTAGATGTCTAAGACCTGCAAAGTTCTGCCAGCTATTCTTGCAGGTGGGTGAGTGGATGTAGCTGTCACCAGGTAAAATTTGGCAGAGCAATAGGAAGAATAACTTCTTTGCAGATGGTATGGGTTTCCCACCCCCTTAAGTGTGATAAAAGAAATAACATTTGGTTGGCTTCTTCCAAAAGCATATTAAAATCTCAGCATTTATCAGAAATACATTATGCAAAAATATTTCTCTAAAATCTGCTAGAATGTTAATGTGTTTTAGAAAGCTTATCTCCTTACAGCTCTATTTTACTTTGACTTATTGCCATGTTTGGATAATATGCTAAGTTACCACCCTTGATGAAAGAGATCATGCTTTCTTCCAGTTTCACTACACATCTTCCCATGCCCACAGCTCTTTAACCAAAGGCAGAGGCTTAGTGATGATTTGATATATTATGTAAATGTAAAGTAACCAGTTAGCTGGAACTGGGAAGATAATTTCAAATTCAGTTCTTGCTAACAACCTGTCCCAACTCAAGTGTTTATAGGGGGACGCGGACTTGAAAAATATGCATGGCAGTTTATTTCGTTTTACTGGGTGATTGAAAAGAAGGCTAGGAGGACAATAATAACAGAATTATGGTATTTCAGTAAAATGATATTTCTTGAAGATCATTATTTCTGTCTCATTCTAGAGATCAGCAGGAAGCATCTTGAACTTGATAGTTGATGAAAATAGCAGGAAGCTGTTTGCCCTTCAGAACTTGTATATTTGCCCTTCAGAACTTGTAATCCGCTAAAATGAACTGAAGCTATGTATGTTATGTGTTATGTAGTTAGCAAGTGGCTTGATTTTGCCATTTCAGGAAGCAATGGTAATAACATGTTTTTTTAAGCTTTTAATACTCAGGGGTTAGTGATTCGTCTTTGCTTTGGTGAGTCACAAGATCTTTGATTCTTGCATAGGAGAGACGTCCAGAAAACATTAGGCTTCCACAGATTTATGGCATGTTTCTCTTTATTTCAATCTTATCTAGCCTGGTGACTTGGCATTAAGGATTTGGTGCGCCCAACACATTTAGGGGGCACCAACTTGGGATAGTTTGCTTTATTTGTTGGTGAACAGTTATTTTCGGTATAGATTAAAGGACCCAGGAGTGAATTTTGCAAATTAGGAATCAAAGGCTCCACATGGATTTATTAATGGAGTTCATAATTGAAGATTATAAACATTGCTATAATAAGAAATAAGTAATTTGAGAAAAAATAAATAAAATATTCAATGTTTTCTTCATAGATAATTTGAATGCTATGGAAGATTTACATTTCTCTCACATCATCAAACCTTTTCTCTGGAGCAGGACCTTTTAAATACACAAGTAGTTCAATCTTAATTTAGACATCAAGGTCAAGCATTAGCTTCCACTTAATGACTGAAGCACTGTAGAACCCTGTGACAAATTGAGAAAATGGACCTCTCTGAACATCTTTTGATTAACAAATCCAAATAAATTACCTCATTTCATGTATTTTGTTTTTAACATTATACAATGAGTCTGAATGTAACAAAATATATAGCTTTCTCAAGCTAAGATAAAGACAGATCTCTATTATTAACATTTATACATGTTAAAACACTGTTCAGTGCCAGGCCTCTTCGAAGAGGATTTCTATCTTACTTACTCTGAAGTTCTATTCTGTAATGCTGAACTGTGGGAAACAAAGCTAGTTGGCCAGTAGTCAAACTGTCTAGTGTAGTAAATCTGGTCTTTAAGATCATCTTACAGTAAAATGATATTGCTGAGCTAACTCTCTTCTCTTTCTGTCTCTAGAGAGAAAGAGAAAAAATATCCTGTTCATTCTTTTTCTCTTCCTTGGGCTTGTTAGTAGCTGATGGATTAACACATCTGAAAGCAGCAGTAGGAAGGCTACAAGGGCCAAGTTTGTTATGACACCACATAGCTCTTCACCATATGGGGAGAACAAATCACTTGATCCCAGAAGTTCTCTACATTCTTCCATGAGGAAAGACTGCTGCCTTTTCATTCTCATGTTTCATTATGTTATTCCAGAATGTACAATGCAACTGAAACTGTTAAGAGAATTGACATTCTATATGTAACTTTATTTGTTTGTCATCTTGTCTTCAGAAATTCAGAGCCTATACACTGTACTCTGCCCTCATATTTTTCCCTATGACAGTATGACAATCACACTGTAAAATAGATTGGGCTGAGAAAAAGGTGACTGATTACCCACACTGAGCTTCTGTGCTAAGTGTGGACTAGAATCTAAATATTTCCAGTACCAATTCAATCCTTAACCTCTAGAATACTGGCTGCCATTTTTATAATAATTTTCTCAAGGCTGAATGCTTTTCTATAAGATGCTACCAATTTGCTTACATAAGCCCATGCAATCACCTGATACTTGTGCAGATATTGTGCTTACATTTAGCCTCTTATGGCTGCAGTTACAAGACCATGTGCAAATAGAGAATTTCTAAGCTGCAAGTGTCTTGGCGGCAGCAGCACTGGTTTGCAATGCTGGCTTTAATTTGAATAGTTCAAATGAATCTTTGGAGGGGATATCTGACATATTTCATCTTCCAGCTCTTGCCAGCTTGCCAGAAACTCAAAGCTAGATGCAAAACTTGTAGCTTAGTATCCTTTATTATATTTGATTTTCTGGAGGTGGAAGGGATTTAATTGAGTGTAGAGTATTCTCTTATTGAACTACAAATTAGCACAAATTAGCACAGAGCGGTTAAGACATCTGAGCCAACTAATTCACCAGAAGATTTGGTTATAGATTCTGCATGGACATGATGGTAACAGAGGTACCCATAGCATCCTGTTCACTTTAATATTTCATACAATTTTGTCAATTTCTGCTCCATTGCAAACAAGAAGTTAGTAAGCTTGGTGATAAAAGGCTGGTCTTCTGAGGGTGCTCTAAAATCAGTCCTGATCAAGACTGAAACTTTAATGGCATTATTTTTGGATTCTCCCTAGTTATGTGCTATTGCTTACACAAATACACACCAGTTATAGAGTCAGAAATAACCTCTGAGTTTGATTAGCACTTGATTATTTGAGCTTCTATCATGGTCATCTAGAGTCTTGACTGTATCTAGTTATTTTAATGCCTAAAGGGAATGCAGTCCCATGAGTCGATTCAGAGCTATATGGATTATTCTCCGTACAATAATGTATAAAAACAGTACTATAAATACGTAAGAAATATTGATACTGTACAATGTTATGCCTTAATAACAGCAGGGAAAGCAAAAGTTTAAAGATGAGATTCAATATGGATCTTCTAAACTGTTTATTTATTTATTTATTTGTTTATTTATTTATTTATTTATTGGATTTATATCCCGCCTCTTTTCACCCATTTCAGGGGAACTCGAGGCGGCAAAACATACAATAAAAAAACCATTTAATCTATAGAATAAAATAAAAAAACTCATTGGCTCACTCAATCATACACGGTGGGGGGGAGGAAGGAGAAGGGGATACGATGATTAAGGCCACGCTTGCCGACAAAGCCAGGTCTTCAGTGCCTTGCGGAAACTAGGCAAGCTGGAGATGGTTCTGATCTCTGCGGGGAGTGAGTTCCACAAAGTCGGAGCAGCCACAGAGAAAGCCCTCGACCGCAGCCCCGCCAGTCGGCACTGCCTGGCCGACGGTACTCGGAGCAGGCCCTCCCTATGAGATATAACTGGGCGCTGGGAGGCATACAGTGGCAGCAGGCGGTTCGAATTCATCTTGC
Organism: Boaedon fuliginosus; assembly: GCA_027560395.1. Taxonomy (NCBI): domain Eukaryota; kingdom Metazoa; phylum Chordata; class Lepidosauria; order Squamata; family Lamprophiidae; genus Boaedon; species Boaedon fuliginosus. The sequence continues at coordinate 11,679 of JANHGC010001987.1, forward strand.
ATCAACTCAACACAGCCATCATAAATTTTAATTAAATTTAATTAAAATTTAATTAAAACAATATCAACTATGATGATAATAATTCTAAAATGCTTCCCACTATTGCTGGACTGTAGTGGCAGAATCATGTCTTCAGTGTGTTCCTAAAGGCTGGGAATATCAAAGCCAATCTAAGATTTGGGATGATGAGTCCCAGGCAGGTATATGGTGGAAAAATCTCTCTTCCTGGTACTGACTCTGTTCTTCAGAAAACACCTATATCCTGCCTCTCCGCTGGTTGTGATGGGAAGGTTAGATGTAACCAGGAAGAAGTGGTTCATCAAATAATCCATCCCATGCCATACAAGCCTTTATAGGTCATAACTGGACCCTTGAATTGAACCCACAAGCATACAGGCAACTAATGCAGAGGTTTAATGTGCACTGATCGGGAAGCACACGAACCCCTTGCATGGTTATATTTTATACCAGTTGCAGTGTCTGGATGCTCCTCAAGGGCATCCCCATATAGCATTACAGTAATTTATTCTAGAGATGACCAGGGCAAGAGTGACTGTGGGAAGGGCCTCCTGGGCCAAGTACAAGCACAACCTAGGCACAACATGGAATTGCACAAAGCCATGGCTGCCACCTGCATTGAGCAGGACCCATGAATCCAGGAGAAGCTTCAGATTAGCGATAGCAATAGATTTACCGTGTTTCCCCGAAAATAAGACCCTGTCTTATATTTTTTTTGCCACCCAAAAAGGCACCCGGTCTTATTTTCG
>JANHGC010001987.1:18584-29613 GCA_027560395.1 Boaedon fuliginosus
GAGAGGAAGGAAACAAGACCTGCATTGAAAGCTGCTTTCTTCCCAGTATCCCAAGTGAGCCTTTACCTGCCACTCTCACAGTGGTGTTGGTTAGGTGATCACCTGCTTGCAGGCAGAAGCTATACTTCTCTATAAAGTCGGTCAGGGAGAGATCCACGTGAAATTTATGCGGGTAGGGATCCTCACAAGTACCCTTCAGGTGCTGAATGGCCTGACTACGGATCTTGTAGTATTGCTGTCAAGACAACGAGGGAAGGCTTCGGAAGGACGAAAAGGCCCGAGGGGAGAAAACAGATCTCGCAAGCAGAAGCTCCCTCCACGCCTCCCGCCCTCCCCGTCCCGAGCAACGCCGGACTCGCTTCCAGCCGTTAGAAGCCAGCCACGGGGCCGGGGCCATGCGCGAGCCAGGCCGACCACGCTGGAGGCTCGGCTGTCCCGTTGCCGCCGGCCGTAGGCTTCCCGCCCGCTCACGTTGGGGTCAAGGTCCTCCTCCTCCTCGGCGCCCGCGGCGTCGGCCCGGCGCGACGAGACCTTCTCGCCCTGCTCCTGCTGTTTCGCCTCCTTCTCGGCCGCCTTCTTCTCGGCCTTCAGGCGCCGCTTCAGTTCACTGCGAAAAAAGCCGGGGACTTTTAGAGGCGCCGCACGGCCGCCGCCCCGCCGCCCCTTCCGCCGTTCAGCCACCCACCTCGGCTGTCTGCGGCCGCCGCTCAAGAGCCGCTGAACCCAAGCCGGGCGGCCCCCCGACAGCAGCCGCGCCAGGGCCAGCATGGGCGGCTGGCGGAGCGACACTCACTTCTTGCTGAGGCGAGGCTCGGCCTCGCTCAGCACCGAGAGGTTCGGCGCCGTCGCCATCTTTGCCGGCCGGAAGCGCGCGAGGGACTTCCGCCCAGCGAGGAGACGGGGCCGTGTGGGCGGGGCGTTCAGCCGCACGCTCCGCCCAGCGGCCGGAGGGCGACATGCGCCAGGAGCGCTGAGTGGGTCCGGGCGGAGCTGCGGCGGTTTCCTTTCCCGCCGGCGCCCGTCAAGGAAGCACCTGAAGCAGCCGCGAAGCGGCCCTTTCCCACCGGCTGGAAGGCTTTGCCTGCGGGAGAGCGCCGATGGAGGGCTCGAGGATGCCCTCGCTCTTCCGGGAAGCCAACCGGGAGTTCGAGCAGGTAGTTCGGGCCACGTGCGTGGAGGCGGCGGGCGGGCCTTTCGGGGGCTCCGATGGGCAGCAGCGCAGCGGTCGAGGCTGCCCGGCCGCCCCAGGGCGCCTCGGGCGGGCCAGGAAGTAAAACTGGAGGGAGACGGCAGCTTCTGAATCCCGTTTTCTGCTGCTCGCCCCCCCGTCCCCGTCTCCGCCTTCGGGTATCTCGGCGTTTGACTGCCGGGTTCTGAAGTGTTTCCCTTCCAGGAAGACGACGAGCAACCCGGCTGGGCAGAACCCGCGCCCCCCGCCTCCCCGGGCCTTGGGCCTTCGAGAGCAAGGCGGGCGCCACCGGACGCCCAGATGACGATGGAGATCGGAGCAGCCGGTGCCGCGCCCGCCGGACGCCGGACGCCGGAGCCGCGCCCTGGTTCCCCTGCCTCCGCGGCCCAGCTCGTCAAGCGCCTGGAGCTCCTGATGGAGGAGTTCGGCGTGGACCTGACCACGGTCACTCAAGCTTTTCTGAAGAACAGCGGAGAAATGATCGCCGTGACCAACTGCCTGCGGATCGGGAACCGTCTGGACGGGCGGCCTTTTTGGAGGAAACAGGACTATGAGGACTTGCTGAGAGGCCGAGAGGGAGCCCGGAATAATTTAGAAACAAAATATGGTGTAGAAAATGTAAATAACCACCAAATGTTCAGGAAAAATTAATGCCAGGAGTGAAAATCAAAATGGCTGCAGTGGGGACAGTTTTCCTTTTCTTTTGTGCAATGTTTGTTTACACCCCACTTTCCCTCCCCCAACAGAGGGAACGCAGAGTAAGCTGTTAACTGTTAAATTAGGGTTGCAGTTGTTCTTGAATGGTCAATGTGGATCTGACAATAAAGTTTTACAGAACAGTCTTATACTATTACAGCCGTGTTTCTCAGTTAATTGACAAAATCATTTGAATATTAGGCAGTAAGCTATATATATATATATATATATATTTAAGTAAGTACAGACCACATTATCTACAATAAGGGGGGGGGGGCTGAAACCAAGTCAAGAGAACAGATCCATGTCAGGTCTTGCCGCGCTTATAATTCAAGAGACAAAAGAACTATTGAAGCGCAAGTCTTCAAATAGGAAAACGTTTATTGGAAACAAGTGACATGTAAGAAATCACAGCAAATTCTGAATAAAAACCCGCAAAACAATAATAGTTAAAAGTGTATAAATCCCTACCCGTGACATCTTCAGGGAACTCAGCCAATCAGCAGGTAGCATGATGTTTTGGTAATGACCGTCTGGCCATTGAACAAGGTTCTGGCTCCCACCATCTGTAATGGAAACATTACAGAGATACCGTCCTCCTACCCGTACCAGTTAGGAAGAGGGAAAGAAAGTTAAGAGAGAAAACAAAACCTAAAGTACAGTCTAGAGAATATTGAAGATCCAAGCCCCCCCTTCAGAATAGAAATTTAAGTCATAAAGGAAACTTAACCTATAGCATATAGAAAGGTACAACCCAAAGCCTCCCCACCCATATCTCCAAATGATTGGCAGATCTTCTGGGATCTGACACCATGGCCCTGGGAAGCATTCCAGCTGCTAACCAGAAAGCAGACTGCAGATTGTGAACTGATGGACAAGTTACTATAGAGGTTTTGTGGGGTGCTTTTCCTTCCTTTGTCAGTTACTCCCAACGTTGCTTGCAGAGCAAATGCCAAGAGATCCCTCATCCTTTCATGTTGGGATCCATCTAGACAGGCTGCAGTTTCCTGGGGCAGTCTAGTTGTGAAGCTTTGAGCTACTGGAAGCTGGACAGGCGGTTTTTATATTCAACTTGGCCAAGAGGTCAAATGTCATGTTCTTTTGTTCATCTTCAGATCTAGCAGGCCGGTAACCCAAAAGTTTCATAGCTTTCTTGCAGATATTTTGTAACATTGCTGTTTGGAGATAAGAAAGAGTCTTTCTCCAAGCCTGTGACACATTCATTGCATCTCTGGCATCAGTGTCAAATGCCTTAGTACCAAGGCCTTGGCCATGCGTGATGTGCTGTACCCAGGACTGAAGTCTGGGGAGGAAGGGAAGCCCTACAAACTGATACAGCTGAGCAGCTCTTGCCAAGGGAGTCTTAACAATATCCTCGTAGCGCACCAAGAGGTAGCGATCTTTGAGGGATTGCTTGACCTCAGTGTATATGTCAATGTGGCTTTTGCAAATTGCCTTCATGGCGGTATAAGGCTTCATGTCCTTCATATTTTTATGCCCCACCACAATCTTCGTGTCATGGGCAAGTTCATTTGCTACATTCTCACGGGAATGGAAAACGGCCCTGGGATCACGGACTAGGTGGATGATTCTGAGGTCCAGGGTGGGGTCAGTGAGGAGAGGATAAAGCACCTTGATATCGAAGAAACGGACTTCCTTTAAGACAACATAGCTGTATGTCCTACAAGCCTCTTCCACTTTGCTGAATGGATAATTTCCACAGAGTGTCTTGCAGGAGTGTTTGGAAACGATGTCACTGCGCTGGAAAAAGCCACATGCAGGGGGGGAACACAAAGCTCGGCTGGTCTCCCACTGAAAGAGCACAGACTTATTCCTGTGCTCATTCATATAGGCATCAAAGACGGACATGTCACACTTGAAGACTGACCGAATAAGGTCCCGCACTGCCATGTGCAAGACCTTGGCGCTGTTTTGATACATAGTTGCCCACACATGCCAGGCTGGCTCCATCAGGTAGAAAACACTGGGGTGTTGACTGAAGAGCTGCCCTACAAAGGATGATCCCGACCTCCAAGAGGAGAGGATGAGGATATGCTTACGAGTCAGCTTTTCCTGGGGAGTGTGCTGAAGCTGAAAAATGAAACACAGAAGAACTGCTCCCTGGATTGCAAAGATCACCAGGATGTCAGTCTTCTTCAGCTTCAACATGGCTGCCTGGAAGTGAGAGCAGAAGACAGACAAGTGTCAAGATGCATCTAAATTATGTTTCCTTGTTATCTCAATAGCTGCTGCTATTAGTTTCTTGTGGTAGCTGTCCTGTAAACCGTACAGTCATACTTGCTCATCCCACCTAAAAAAAAAATTCAACTTGAGAATCTTTGTTCTGTAGAAATAGGCCTAGACCCCACTTTCAAACTCTTCTCCCAGGCAGATGAAGTCCAAGAGTGATCAGAAAATTACAGTTCTCACAACACTAGTTGCTGTAGAACTTATACGTCAAGGCAAATCTTGATATCCAGTTCATAGGCATTCATAAGAGATCCAATTTATTTTTTGAAGCTCCATAAAATTGTAAGGAGGCAGTTTCCAACTCTTTAATGTAACAGCCCAATCTTTATTCTACTGCCGACCACAGTCCAGGCTGAGCATGGATAGCTGGTAGTTATTGGCTTGGTCAATGAAGCAGAATGTGGCTGCAGTTGTAAACACAATTATCGCCTGATGCTTAATAGTGTAAGGGTCAATAATCAATCTGGGCTCTGCTATTTTAATTCAACAAAAACCAGTTGTATCTCACACCTCTGTTTAGAGCCCTCTTCCCCATGTGCAGCTTGGTCTTCAGCTCCCAGACTATACATTTCCTACTTAGCACTTGTCTCACTTACCTCTTGAGCCTCTGGGAGTTGAAAGGAGATCACAACTTTTTAATTGCCTGCAACCAGCTAGGGAAAAAAACCCTCTCCCTTCCCAGAGCAGGGGCAGCACGCACTGCTTGCCAGCTGTGATTCAATATATACTGCTGTGAGAAGGAGCTGCTAGGAGGAAAAGATTCCAAAAGGGAAGTCAGATTACAATGGGGAGGAAAGGGGAGGAGAGGTAATGGGAAGGGAGCCTCATTAGGCCAGCCCATCCTCTACAGTACAGAAACAGAAGGTGCTAGAAGAAATAGGGATGCCTGAAGAGGGCAGCCCAAAATTAAAGTCTAGGAAGGGTGCTCTACATTTCCCTTCCCACCTGTAGAGCTGAGGACAATGACTGGAATGCAAGCCAGGCTCCCTTTCATCCTGCTCATGCTATATTTGCAGAACAAATGGAGACAACAGGTTTACTGAATGCCATGTTTAAGCAAAAACTCAGGCTGAATGCATTGTGAATCAAAGTTTGGGCCATGCCAGGGCCAAGGACACAACTCTCAAGGACGACTGATGGTAAACTACCTGCCTCTCTTCCCAGATGCCAGAGATGGTCCCACACATACTATCCTGGGCACAGCTATTCATGTGCCAGAAGAGTAAAGGGGGCAGGAAAGTTAATTGCAAATGATTTCCAAGGAGCATGCCTTTGGCCAGGTGTTGACTTTTCCACATTCTCCTCTTCCCTCCCTTTTTCCCTAGCTCTAACGGAATAACAGTTGGAAGGGTCTTCTAGTCCAAACCCCTGCCCAAATAGGAGACCCTATATCATTTCACACAAACCAATCTCTTCTTTAAAACCTTCAGTGTTGGAATACCTACAACTTCTGGGGGCAATTTGTTCCACTGGTGAATTGTTCTGTCAGCAATTTTCTCCTTAGTTCTAGGTTGGCTCTCTCTTTGATTGGTTTTCATCCATTGCTGCCCTTTCTGCCTTCAGGTGCTTTGGAGAATAGGTCGACAGTCTACCCCTCTTCTCGGAGACAGCCCCTGAAGTCATAGAAGACTGCTATCATATCACCCTGGTCCTTCTTTTCACTAGATATACCCAATTTCTGCAATCGTTCTTCATATGTTTTAGCCTCCAGTTCTAAACATATTTGTTACTCTTCTCTGCCTTCTTTCTACCGTAGTCTCAACATCCTTTTTATATCATGGCAACCAAAACTTTATGCAATGTTCCAAGTGTGATCTTATCAAGGCATTATAACACTTCATGTAATCTTGTTTCTATCTCTCTTATTAAAGCTCTCTTCGAGTCCTTCATACTTCAGCAAGACCCAGAGCTGACATTAGGATCAGCTGGCTTAATTTATTTGACCTAAACAAGCAGAATTTGGAAACAATGTAAAGAGTTCACCAATGCCCGATAAACAGCATGGTTAACTTTCCAGAAATTGATCAGAACGTGGACAAATTTGATTTGCAGAAGGTGCCAAAAATGGTCTGATCCAGCTGTGAGCTGTTGGAAAACATTCCAGAAAAAAAATCCCTCCGGGGAATCCTGATGGGAGAGATTACAAGGCAACAACTTGGAAGGTTTAGATCATTTGCTAGCTACAGAGAGAAAAGCAAGCCAGCACTCTGACAACAATAACAGAAAGTGGCATCTTCCTATTGAGTTCAGAAAGGTGAGAATAATAATGGAATGTTCAAAATGTGTATGATGATATTATAAATTGTTGTTTTGTTTTTTTTAGCTTGTATATTAGAAGTTTTTTACAGCAATCCTCTTAGTGGACTTTTTTATAAAATTCAAACTGCTAACCCTATTAAAAGCAATTTTTGCAGCATATGGAGAAATCATTTTTCTAAGTCAACATAGGTATTTTTTCCAATATCAACAGAACTGGAATGAGGTACATTGCCAGGCTAAATGAAGGTGAGTGACTCAGGATCAATCTGCACAACCCAATTCCTGTCCAAGAAGGAGCCAAAATGATGTCCTCTATCTGCACACAACCCACCAGGAAGGCAAACCCCTCCCCCCCTCCCCATTTATGCATGTCTGCTGTGCATAAAACGTAGCAGTTTCTGGCTCCTGACATTTCAACCAAGTTTGTCCCAGTGACTTCCAGCTCCTCATTTCCTCCCAGGCCAACATATCTTTAGTTCCTGTGCACTAGTCCCTGAGGTTACTCTTCAGTCCCCTCCCCTCCCCCCTTTTTGAGTTTGCCAGTGGAATGGTGAAAGCTGACTTCTGGTTTAACAAGTCAACCAAGAGAATCACAAATGTCATTGAGTGCTTTAAACAAATGAAATCTACAAGAATTGTGCCACTTTCCCCTTCTGGCCCAAGTAACACACCTTTCTTGCTGCAAGATGAGCTTGCATGGCTTTTGCACACAGTCAGATATTTACTATGCATTTATTCATACAAAAAATACAATAACTTATGAACTTCAAACGTGTGTACAAGAAAACAGATTGCAGGTGCACTTTGGGGTAGGGGAGACCTGGTCTTTCTTTGAGGTCTGTGTAGCACTGAGGTTCTGTGCCTGAGGAAGGGTTGGGCATTTTCTGCTCTGGCTTGTGGCAGGCATGCAGGTTCCTTCATGCAGCTTCCTGTAGGATCTAGAAATCATTCAGTGGGTGATTGAAAGCTGTCAAGCATGCCCAGGGTTGCTGAGGAAGTTCCTTGAGCCTGCTGGGCAGGAAGGAGTGTCACTGACAGCCTACTTCTAGCCAGGCCCTAGCAGTTCAGAGTCCAGAACAAGAATGATGGTGCCGAGTCAGGCTGCTCAGGGAGCAAATTCAGAGCAGGTGGAGTAGAAGGACAGGTGCACGAGCTCAGGCCTACTTGTCACATTCCAGATCCTGGGTCCCCTCTCCTCCTTGATAGTGCTTCTCACAGAAGTAGCGGATACGCTGGCAAGCCTCCATCATCATCTCCTCGGGCACGGTGATCACCACACGGAAGAAGTTGGGGTACTCAAAACACTGCCAGGAGAGACAGCTAAGCCATTAGCCACTGGACTCCCTTGGGGCTTTCCCAGCTTCCCAAGCAGAGCACTGGGGTTAATACCCTGTCAATCAGTCCCATTGCTGCTACCACTGGGCCTTTTAATGGAAAGCTGGGACAGGAGAAATAGCTTTTTTTTTTACAAATCCCACTGTGCTTATTCCCCCTTGACGCCATGTCCAAAGCCACATTCAGTTTTATTTCTGTTTTTTTTAAGAAAAGCTTGTTCCTGTTTCATCTCCCATAGCTTCCAAGGTTGCTACCAGGATAACAAGCCGCAGACATAGCTGCAGAGGGAAGGGTTCCAACCCATCTATTCCTAATATGAAAATCCACTGTAGAGAAGAGATAGTGCAGCAAGGAACATAGAAATCTCCAGGCTATCCCAGCGAGGATTTAGCCAGAAGAAGATACGGCAGCACCTCTCATACCAGCCTCCAGGAATGTGGATCTGGGATCACTGTCAGCAAAAGGAACTAAGGAAAAGAGAAGCCGCTAAGAGGAGAGCTGAAGCCAGACCGAGAGTTTCCATCAGGAGAATTAACCATCCCGGCACTCACAGTCTTCCCATGGAGAAACAAGCTCACCGTGGCAGGTAGGCAGAAGACCGACTGTTCCGCAATGAGCCTCTCTGTGAACTCCACATCATTCTCAAAGTCTGGGAAATGCTCCATTTCGATTCCCACCTAGAGCCACAGGGATAGAAAACTGGTCACAGCCAAAGACCTTCTCTTTTCCCCCGAGGAATAGCCTTGGCTGGGGTGTCTGGGGAAAGGAAAGAAAGCGCCTTCCATACCAACAGCCCTTCCCTTGCCCCCTCCATGCAGGTAGCTCACCATCAGGTACATGGCTCCCTGAGGCCGGACAGGTTTCAGCCCACAGACTGTGGAGAGGGTGGCATAACAAAGGGCAGCATTGGACTGGAAAGAGCAAATCAGGAGGAAATCAAATCACAGACAAGGAAACCTCACTCACACGACTGGCCAGGCCCACCAAAGAGCACAGTGAGTGATTAAACATGCCTTACCTCAAAAAATAGTTGGACTGCCAGAAAGGTGAAATATGGAACCTCTGCTAGCAACAGATGTAATGTGAGCATGCCTGGGTCCTGCTCAGTTTTGGAATGTGAAGGAGAACGAAAAAGAGGCCTCTGGCCTCTTTCTGCAGTCCGTTTTCCCATGTCGCACAGCCCTTCATGTCCCCACAGAGCTGCAGGCACTGTGTTTATTCATTTTTGAAACCCCTTTTGATGCTTATATTTTCTAGTAACAGAAAGTGTTCTAGAATCCAGATTTCCTAATTAAAGGGAACTTTTCTTGAAACCACCTTGGTAGCAGTTTATTTTCAAAATGGTGAAAAACAAAACAAAATATGCTCTCCCTTCAGTGTCTTTTCAGAAATATATTAATGTCCCATTTTTAATCCTTAGCGCTAATATTACAGAAAGGAATAGCAAAGTACATTGAAAAGAAGATTACTGTTCATCTCCCACAGCAGGTAACCTGCTGGGCAGAAAGGAATCACTGCCAAGTTCAGGGCAGTGAGACAGGAGTTCTGTGATCTTGGGACTGACTTGGCTTTCACTGTCTTTTTATTGCAATCAAAAAAAGAAAAAAATGTTGCATCCATGTTTCGGAAGGGTGCTCTGCTGCAGGTGTTGGCAGCAAGTTCTGAATGTGTGAGCTTGGCTTCTCCCTGTTCTTTGTCTTGCTATTTTTCTTGGAGAACAAAGTTGGAAAACAAACAGGTCAACTGTCCAAGTCTACATGTTCCCACAATAAAAATGACTGAGTGCGCTTGATTTAAGCCAATGCATGACTGGACCTGTTTGGGATTAAATTTAGTGCCCTTGAGACTGAGTTTCTTAACCTCCCCATCACAACTGACCCATTCAGCCTATTGGGAACTGAGTCTGCCTTGGCGTCTTTCTGAGGGTAGAAGCACCTGTATTGCAATGTGTTTTTAGAAACAGTTGAGGCCTACCTTGAGGAAGCTGAGAGTGTTGTGATAGAATTCAGGGGATGTGTGGTGGAAGATATGCCCGAGCGCTCCCTGGACGGCTGTGCAGGGCCCCAAAATCCTTTGGCTCAGCCTCAGAAGGCCTTCCCTGATCTTTAAGGCACACAGAGAAAGGAGGAAGAGGGAAGCATCAGATTCCTGCCTATAGGTCGGTCCCTCGCCCACCAGGCTTTCCACGGCTCTCTTGCCCAGCGTGAAGAGGGGCAGCGCATGAAGCAGAAATAAACACTGCAGGGAATGGTTGGAATGGAACCAAGAGGGCCAGCTCTTCCTCCTCCCCCTTGGAGCAGACCTGGGCGACCCACCAGTCAAGTGTGTGTTTCTCTACCTCCTCTCCAAAGATGTCCCGGCGGTCATGGATCAGAATCCATCCCATCCTCCAGCCGGGCACCAACCATCTCTTGGCAAGGCCTCCACAGGACAGGATCGGGACGTTAGTACTAAGCTTTGCAAGGGACTCATATTTGCAGTCTTCAAACACCTGAGTGTGGCAGAGTTGGAGGAATCCCATTTAGTGTCTGGTCAAGGCTCGGAGAATAGCATCCCATACTGACACAAAAGCAGGCCTCTCTTAAGGCCACCCTCTGCCACTGTCATGTTATTCCAGCAGAACCAGGCCCCTCCCCCCCCACAACGTCTAGACAAAAGGTGTTCCTTACTCACCATTTCTGCATAGATCTCATCAGCCAAAATGGGGACACACTGCCTAGAGGCCACTGGGCAACAGAAGAAGAAGGAAGGAAGACATTCAGCTAGTCACTGGGTGTCCACAACTTGGATAGGTTCTGTAGCTTGGAGCCGCTTGTAACTCCTTCTATCCCGTGCAAAGCAGCACAGAATTTAGCACAGGGACACATGCATGAGGCAGTTTCAAAGCTGGCCAGAAGAATTACCTGCCAGAATCTTCTGGAGGTGACTTCTGCTGAAAACAGAGCCACAAGGATTGGATGGGTTGTTCACAATCAGACATGCTGTCCTGTTGTCCACTAGAGATTCCATTTGCTTCAGGTCAATTTCCCAGGATTTTTCTGGCTGGTGGCAAAATGGAAAGGAAGATGAAGAGAGTGAGGAAGTCTGAAATAAAAAAACAACCATCTTCATTCTGGCTATGAGGCCTTAGCTCCCTGCCTAGGTCAGAAGTGATAGGCAGGTAAAGGGGAGGGCAAGAGGGACTGGTGGCCAGCCAAGGAACCACGACATTGTATAAGGAAAGCATTCTTTCTTTCTTTCTTTCTTTCTTTCTTTCTTTCTTTCTTTCTTTCTTTCTTTCTTTCTTTCTTTCTTTCTTTC
>JANHGC010001987.1:36465-56010 GCA_027560395.1 Boaedon fuliginosus
CTGCCCCCCCCCCATGGTCCAGTGGATTTTCCATCACTTATGCTGGGGGGAGACAAATCGCTCCCCTCAGAATGGGTGCACAACTTGGGGGTGCTCTTAGATCCGCAGCTACAATTGGATCACCATCTTTCAGCTCTGGCCAAGGGTGCCTATGCCCAGGTTTGCCTGCTGCACCAGTTGCAGCCCTTCCTAGACCGGGACGCTCTTCTCACAGTTATTCATGCCTTCGTTACCTCATGGTTGGACTACTGTAACATGCTCTACATGGGGCTGTCCTTGAAGAGCACTCGGAGACTTCAACTGGTACAAAATGCAGCCACGCGAGTGATTGAGGGGGTACCTCGGTACACCCATATAACACCTATCCTCCGCAAGCTGCACTGGCTGCGAGTGGTCTTCTGAGTGTAATTCAAGGTACTAGTAACAACTTTTAAAGCCCTTCATGGCTTAGGAGCAGGGTACCTTCGAGATCACCTGCTGCTACCGTATGCCTCCCAGGGCCCAGTCAGATCCCACAGAGTCGGCTTGCTACAGATTACGTCACCCAAACAATGTCGGCTGGTGGGCCTCTGCGCTAAAGCCTTCTCTGTGGCAGCACTGGCCCTTTGCAACCAGCTTCCCCCCGAGATTAGGACCATCACCACTTTGCTGGCCTTCCAAAAAGCCACGAAATCCTGGCTTTGTCAGCGGGCTTGGAACTGACTACCTCTCCCTCTTGAAAGTTGTTGATTATGTGTGTAATATTTTATATTGTATTGACTGTTTTATATTAACCATTGTTAGCCGCCTCAAGTTCCCTTTGACTGGGGAAATGAGGCGGGGGTATAAATCAAAATAAATAAAATAAATATAAAAATAAAATAAAATTGGCTTGGCTTGGCTTCCAGGAGATTTGACAGGGGCCTAAAGGAATCAGCAGCCCAAGTTTTTCTGCTATATTTGTACTTTCTGAAAGCAATTATGGACTTTATATTTTTCAATGTAATTTCAATGTCCTCATTGGTGAATTTTAGCAACTTCTACAGATAACCAACCACTCTTGAGTTGATAATAGGAAGTCTCAGGAACGACTGGGTTACTCTATGAATAACAGATGAAAAAATGATCTGAAAATGAATCCCTGCCCTTGAATATGTTATAGCTACCAGAAGGGTTATGATTAGAGTTCTTTTGGTTTTGGGGAGTAAACAATTTCCAAATCATTTATGATCAAATTAACAAGCATCAGCCCCAATACAAATATTTGGGGAACATTCCCAGCTGATCTGTTTCTTTTTCTCTTATCACAGGGATAGTAATTTTGATCAAATGTTTTTGATAAGATAGATGGACATTTCCCCCCAGGTGCAGGATCATGCCCTATACCTTCTCCACATCAGCAGATAAGGCAGAAGCTTCATCATGAGGATATGTCGGCATCACCCTATGGGCAGGAATGAACTGCCTAAGAGAAGCACTCAAGAAGTCTATAGATTTGGAAACTTCAGGTTGTGACTTCTGGCGACAGGGTCACAGAATTGCGAGGTCCACAGTTCCAGGCCAATTCTGCCAGCCTGAGGGTCCCTAGAGGGATCTAAATTTACCTGGAGGGGAGGCGAAGCGAGGGGGCATTTCCCTGGGGGGCTGAGAGAAACCGCAATTCTCTCCCCACCCAGGTGTATGCCCTGCAGCCGACGGCCAGTACGAAGGCATCAAAATGGTGGCTGCTATGTTTTATTTTTGAAAAATAATAAAAATTATTTTTAAAAAAGAATTCTATAGATTCTATTCTATGGATAAGTAAGGATATTAGGAATCCATAAATGAAGAATTTAAGCAACTGGTGTGATTTGAGAACAAGCTTTATGTATGAAAACAATGGCCAAATGGCCTCTTCTGTTTAGTTTTCTTCCTACCCTACTTACCCTACTTTGGCTGGTCTAATTTGTCTTCATCTGAACTTTGATTTTGTAACCATTGAATTTGTTGTCATCATGTTTTTCGCTACCTGTGTGAGAATTCTCACAAGTCTCTAAAATAATAGCTGGCAAAACATCTGCGTGCTGCTGTAAACACTGTGAAAAAACAAGAACAGTAACCCAGATTTCACTCAAGATTCAATATCAGAGAATTGGACAGTAAAATACTACTTTGTGTGCCACATGGAATATGAAGGTTGTGATTAGAATCAAATGCTGGTATCGATAAATTAATCAGATTTCTTCAGGCAAATATTCAAAAATTGCATCTGCATTCTGGATAATTGAAAGGCTATGCATAATTTATATAGCATTTTGATTGGTCTTCATGATCCCTTTGGCAATAGAAGACATTTGGACAGGAAAAGCAGTAGCTTGTAAGTCAACCTGTTGTAAGTCGCTGAGTGAGCTGATTTCAAAAGACTGAGACTTGCGTCCCTGTTCTGCCCTATCTAAGAGCCAGTTAAATCATTAACTACTTCTGAAAATAGTTGTGTTCCATCAGTTTCTGGATGAAAAATATAGAACTTCTCCACCTTCAATGAACAGCCAATAACCACAGGGGAAGCTTTATGAAAACCTGACATGAAATTGTTCCTGTGACTTAGAGTTAATACATCAATGAAAATTTGCTAGAGAATACTTAATTTGCTCTGCTGGGGAGGATGCAAAGAAGAAAGCTCCCCGTGGGGGGAACTTCATAAATCTTTTGGGGAACAAATGTCAGTTATTCTTTTGAAACATAATTTAGCATCCTATTCAATTCAGCCATCCTTGGCTGAGTTCTCAGAATTAAAAGTTTTGAGACCAAGTCTACAAAGACATTTCTTAACTGACAACAGTTAAAACTTTGGCTAAGCACTGAAAAATGCAATTAGGTTGTACTGTGCAAAACTATTCTTGATAATTTGCACACAATGTATGAGGAAGGATGGCTGCTGTACTGGAAAAAATTGAAAGGGGATTAAATAGCAAAGCAGGATTGTTTATTGGAAATAAAGCTCCTGGCTATTTTATAAGTATTTAACAGTAAGGTCATTTCCTACATACACAGTGAAGAGGTTTTTGGTTTCACCCTCCATTACTACATCCTTCCACTGGGACAGAGTCTCTCTTCTAACTTGCAGGGATAGACATGTTCAAAATCTGCTTTCTTTTAGACACTTTTTTCCTTTGTCATGCGTATAACCACAGAAGATAATGTAACAAAAATATGATACTGGTGCTTAGTTGAAATCCTTATAGAAATGAAGGATAGTTATGTACTTAATATTTCAAACAAGAATAACATGGCCAAACAAAAGAACTGAGTTTGGACATGAGCCATGTAAACAATTCTGAGACATCTTTGCTCATGGATTTATGATACTGTCTTGACCAAATGTAACATGGCAGTGCCTCACAATAACTTAAAGTGACCTTTATAAAAGCTGACAATTGACCAGTATGAATTTTGGAATGGTACAGCATTATAATTTATTTAAAGTGAAATGCAGGAGTGCTTTTAAAATGCTCTGATGAATTGTCGTCAGCATTGTGTTGTATTAAGGAAGGTTTACCCATGCCCCGCTCAGCTTAACTTATCTGATCGTGCTTGGAACAGCAAACATCCGAGAACTTCCTCACCGGCCATCAGCTCAGTGTTCTCCTGGGTGCCTCCGCCTTCCCTCCCTCCTAGCTGAGCAATTAGGGTATTTCAGACTTTGAGCTCTGCTAAGGAGACCCATTCTGGTGAGACAGACTATAACTAGATGCATCTGGGAAGAAATTATCTGCCCTACTTTAAAATCCAAACCAGGATGAAATAATTCTGGACATGTAAAATTTTTACTTGCAGATGAAAATCCTAAGATTTCAGAGTTATCAGACCGATTTTTAACTATTGTTATAAAAACAAAGCTTTTAATAACAAATCAGTAAGCTGGGAGGATTTTAAGTGTCTTATAACAGGGGTTCCCAACCCTTGGGCCACGGACCAGCGCTAGGCCGTGGCATGCCTAAAACTGGAACATGTAAACAAGCAAAGCCCCATCCGTGGGATGCAGGCAGCATGTGAAGCCACGTCCCCTCCGGCCCATGGAAAAACCTCTCTCCATGGAACCAGTCCTTGATGCCCCAAAAGTTCGGGGCTGCTGTCTTATGAATCGTTTATTGAATATTTTACTTGTTACACTGTTTTGAGGTATGTGGTAACTGTCTCCCAGTACTTGAGGGCCTATCGCTGAGAAAGTGCAATTCTCCAAGACCCAAGAGGGCAGCATAAGAAATAATATAGGCAGGTGGATGCCTGTTAAAGACAGATCCAACCTAGAAGTAAGGAGAAATTTTCCGACAGTGAGAACAATTAGCAATTAAGCTTGCCTCCCAGGGTTGCAGGTGTCCCCATCAGTGCAGGGTTTCAAAAACAGATGGACAACCATTTGGCTGGATGGTATATAAGGCTTTGAGCAGCGGGTTGGGCTAGAGGGCCTTCGAGGTCCTTTCCAGTCCTATGATTTTATGTCTGTGTCTAATGCAAAATTTACATTATATTTGAACTTGCCTGATAATACAAAAGCAATATAATAAGTAGCCATCAACCAGGAACGCCCATTCTCCCCCCCACCCCAACATTCCACCTGCGGTGGAGACTCCGAGGCCTGGGAAGAGCGCCAGATCCTGCGGGGGAGGGACGGGGGGGGGGACGGATCCCCGAGGGCAGGCGCTGCGATCCAGGAGGGGCGCGGCTTTCCCCGCAGAGGCTTAGCTGGGCGCTCGCTCACCGGCGGGCAGGTCGTCTCGACGCCCGCCGGCCTCAGCTCCTCCGCCCTCCAAGGAGCTCTTCCCTCCTTTGGTGCCAGGGCTCCCGACTGGCCTCCAGCTCGAGAGATTCCCCAGAGCCTTTTGAAAGCCCTCAATTCCCCGGCTGTCCCTCCAGGCGGAAAGGCGACAACTGCACAAGGGCAGCCGATGGCGGGCCCGGGCAAGGCCTCCCGGCTGGTCTTGAAACCAAAGGCGAGCGGAGCCGAGTCCTCCTGGCTGAGAGCGAGGGGTGGCCCGGCACTTGTGGCGGCGCCTCCAGGAACTCTCTGCCCAGCCTGCTCCAATCTGCTCCGTCTCCTCCGCCTTTCGGCCCGGGACTACTTACCGCTAGCAGCCCGGAGGGGCACCTGGCGGCATCAGCGGAGCCACGGGGGGAAAGCACCCGATGCCCGGCTTGGCTAAGCAGAGAACGTCCCAAGTGAGGCTGGAGGCTGAGCCCGCGGCTCGGTGCCAGCGCTCTTCTGCCGCGATGCTTGGCACAGCGGCGGCTTCGGCTGCAGGCGATTCGGAGCAAGAATATCTGCGAGACTTTTCACGCCGGCCGCCGCGCTCTCCCTTGGGATTAGTGGCTTCAGGTCAGCCGGGACCGTCAAGTCAAAGCAACCCCTAGGGACTAGCCTGTCGGGCGGGAAGGGAAGCTATGACCACCCGAAACGACCCCCCCCCGCCCAAGCACTTCTGCCTCGGACCTTGCAGGAACTCGCCTTCAAAGCCAGCGAACCCCTTTGCTGCTTCGCCTCGTCCAGAAACTGCCAGCTCTGAGGCGATCCAATTCTTTGGGATTTTGCTGTAGCCATTTTTAAAGTTTGGATGAGGTTCCAGTTGAGAGCTGGGAGGATGTACAGAGGTTTACAGAGTTGGAAGGGACCTTGCAGGCCATCTAGTCCAACCCTTGCGTCCAAGCAGGAGACCCTACTCCACCATTTCTGACAAATGGCAGTCCAGTCTCTTCTTGAAAGCCTCCAGTGCTGAAGCTCCCATACGTCTGAAGGCAACTTCTGTTCCATGGGTTGATTGTTGAAGGCTGAAGAGCTTGAGTGGTCAAAAGATCTGTATTCCTCTACCCTTCTGGGGAGACCATGTGCCTGTATTTTCCAAACTGCCCCCCCCCACTTCTGCCTCATATCTAGGGCAGCACATAAGACTGCCAGAGATTATCCGGGACCAACTTTGTCCAAAAAGATTGTCCTGAGGCCGCTACATTTAGCATTGAGCATTGAGTTCCCTTGACTGGGGAAGAGAGGCAGCGTACAAATCTAATAAAATAAAATAAATAAATCTGGCACTCATCAGCTTCTTTGCAGAGCCATGTGAAGGTGGGATCGGCCCCTGGCCAAAAGGCGCATCCCCTTCAGCTCTGTCTACCTTGAACTTACTGTACAGCACAAGTTATTACAAGATCTGAGAATTTGATTTATAATTGTGCTATATATTTAAACTTTATAAGGCACAACAACTGGACTGGACACTCTTAGTTGTGAGCTCCAGCTGTGGCATCCTGGACTTTCTGACCCAATTTCTGTTTTACTTGTAAGTAAAAACAAAGTGGCAAAATAACTTCTTTCAAGCTTTTATCAAGTACAAGTTACCCTTTGGGAACTCTCAAATCTGTTTTGTGTTTTGGACTGTAAAGCTTAATTCCAGTTGCAGCACATGGGTTTATACGAGGGTTGAGGGAAATTCAGACACATCACAGAAAGATTTAATCATGTCTCATTACATAAGCAGATGGACTAAATTACCCTTCTCATTTGGACATGGCTTTCCTCATGGCAGCAAAGAATTCTTTTCAGCCACTGGTGGAAGCATTGATTATATGTACCTGTACCCAACATGCCAGGATTAGTCATCAAACTGGGATGTGCTAAGACAATTTTCTGGGCTCACAGAACATGCTGAACCGCTTGCTGGTGGGTGTGCATGTCCACTAAATCACAACGCACTAGCTGTGCTTTTGCCTAGTGTGTACAAAACTCATACTAGTGTCTTAAGTCTCTCAGTGTCCTTCCCTTCCAGCCCTTTGACACTCGGTGTAGCCCTTTAGTGTATTTGATCAGGGGTGGCTTAGATCCTGAGGCAGTGAACTTGGGATTTCTCTCTGAAGTTTGAAATAGCACTTGTACCCAGTCAGAAATATTTAGCATCCCTACTTCCCTCATGCATGCATACCATACATTTCCGCATAACTTTATTCATAGGCATACATTGCAGTTGCCTATGATAGGTGAGCCACACTGTGGCAGATCTTAGCTTACAAGAGAAAATGCTAAGACAAGGTGAGGAGGGATGTAAGAGAAAGCTGATGAGCAATAGACAATTGGCAGATTATAAGCAGGCAGGACTATCAGTCAATTGCCAGGAGCACAAACTACAGGCAGTCCTTGACTTACGAATACAATTGGATCTAGAATTTCAGATGTCGAGTGAAGCAGTCCTGTTTGGAACTGAAATCCTCTTGGCAGGCAACCCTTTTGCTCTCAAAAGTTCCTGCAACCCACCAAAGGATTTCAGCTACTCACATGCATGGAGGGGAAATCCTTCAATGTACTCAGGAATGGAGCTGAAATCCTGAAAATTTCAGTTCCGTTCCCTCAGCCCTCTAAGGATTTCAGCTCCCTTTATCCCTTTCACTTGAAATCTTTCCCTGCTTGTTTCTCAATTGACTTTGTGGGGAAGCCAGCAGAAAACATTGCAAATGGTAATAATCACTTGATCGTGGGACGCTTGGCAACTGATGTAAATGTGAACTGGTTGCCAAGCGCTTGAAATGTGGTTATGCGACTGTATGGGGACAGTCTTTTACCTGGCAGAAGTACTTTATGGCCCATAAACCGCCCTTTCTGATCATAATAAATGTCCCAAGTCAAGGCCTAGCTGTATCCACAAACTAGCGTAAGCAACTTTGGGAAAGGCTTTTTTGTCTTTTGTTTTAATTGAGTAATAAAAGACAGTATAAAGGGCTGAGTAGTAAAAATAATTATGTGGGAACATCACAAATCCTAGAAGGGTGGAGTTATCTCAGAGCACTAGCCTACTGGGGAAGCAATGCAATACTTTCAACTTGGTTGATAATCAAACTCTATTGTGTACAGATTTGCTACGCCATGGTGCCCAGTCCTTGGAAAACAAAGATCCCTCATACTTACTAGAGGCAGATCCATGGCTTTTTCTGCAAAGCAGGCAGGGATCCAGGATAGGAACACAAAGGACTTCTTTATGAACACTTCTCTTAGTCTTTCACTTCTGCATTAGGAGTAGTTCTTGTGAAATCTTGCTGAACTTTTGGATCACTGCACTCCATTTGGGACATGGAATTCCAAACCAGTTATTAAAAGCAGGACATCTCATTAAACCAGGTGGTCTTTATTTCAGTGCCAGTATTACAGATACAACACAAATGTCCCAGAAGAACAAATTCAAATGGAACCCAGGACTGACAGACTCAGGAAATGAAGGGAGGGGAGGGGTTCGGAGTGGGAAGCAGTTTTACAGTGGAGTCTTGAGATGAGCCTTTCTGCAGCTAATGCCCCCCCCACCCCACATCTCTAAGACGTTTGCCCAGGAACACACTCTTCCTTTCTACTCATCCTACCACAGCTGACAGCCAAGGAACAGACAAAAGGAGGTCCGGGATTTGGGATAGGGGCACATTGAAAAATGACTTGCTAGAGCAGTCAGTCTTGTCCATCATGATGCTTCTCCAAAGAGGCACTGGCCCAAAATGGGCTTGGCTTCACTGCCCAATGTCCTGCCAAATCCTCTAAGCAGCATTTCTGTCCAGAACAGCAGATCCATACAGGGCTCAATTCACTGCTCACCAAGGGTGCAGTCGTGTGTAGAAAAGGGCCCCAACATTGGGGGAACCCAGAGAGAAAAGAAGGGCACCAGCTTCCTTGAACAAAAGCGTCTAAAGATGGTAACCCAGTAAGAAGGAGCCAAGCCAAACCCAAACCCATCTCACCCACCCATCTGCTGGACACAAGGCGGAAATAGCAGCAGCAGCAGCCCCCTTCTCAGGGAAGGGGGGAGAGAGCACATGTCCCAATGTGCCCCCCCTCCCCCAAACAAGGGAACGTGGTGTCTGTGGTGGATGGGGCTCAGCAGTTCAGGAGGGGGAAGAGAGAGTGCGCAAGATTCGAAAAAGAAATGCTTCAGGGTGAGCAAAGCCAGTGCTCCTTCTCTTCTGCAGCAGCAGCAGCAGCTCCCCCAGCCACAGGGAGGCTGGGGAACCTCTGGAGTCACAGGCTCTGCCCAACGTTCCTTTGGCCAACCAGGTAGGGTGAGGAGAGCAGAGCTCACTGCCAGGACTGAGGGGGGAAAGAGTTGACCTCTGCCAGGTCCTGCATTGCTGAGCCCTTGTGGTTGTATGTCAGCTTGATCCGCATGCGGAGCTGTTGCTGCAAAAAACCAGAGAGGTGAAAACTGAGCAAGGGTTGGGGTGGAGAGGAGCCAATGTCCAGCCCTGGCCAGATAAGATACCAAGACAAGAGTCAAGCGAAGAAGCCACAAAAGCCGTCTCTTCCTCTGCCCAAGGCTTTCTTGCTTCCTTTGTGCCTCCCTCTTCAAACTGAGCCACCCCTGCTAAAGGCCAGCTGAAGGGAGGCTGGAGAGCTGCCTCACTTGTGTACCTTTTGCGGATTCAGGACTTTGATGACTTGTGAGATGGTCCCTGTGTTAAATGCTGGGATGCTGCTGCTGCTCGGAGACAGAAGCTGAAGCTGGAATGTCTAGAGAAGAACAAATAAGGGAACCATGCCGATTTCCTGGCAATGCCAAGCAAGCCCTCACAGAAATATTCTGCAAGGCTACTAGCACCACAGGGTTCTGCTGGCCAAACCACATCTTAGGTTAGCCTTACCCCCACTGAAAGACCTGACCCACCTTTGGTACCGCAGCCTGGAAAACAAAATCTGTCATGTCCACATCAGTGCTGTTGGAGGCCTGTATGGTGATGACGGTGACACTGGGGTTGGTGTTGGAGCGCTCAAAAGCAAAATCAATCTTCAGCCCATTCTTGTTGTAGGCTGTGATTGGAGGAATGCCTGTGGAGAAACAGCACTGCTCAAGTCCTGGGGCTGCTTGCAACGACCCTTACTTTTTCGAAGTTCAAATTCTAACACCCTCAGAGGCGGGGATGTGAGGAATCATGTTACAGGGGAAAGCCTCGCTTTGGTTTCATTCTCCTTTTAATCCTGGTGTGGTATCCTGGCAACTGCCTGGACTGGTCCCTGCGGTTTTCTTGGCAAGGTTTTTGGAAGGGGTTTGCCACTGCCTCCTTTCTAGGGCTGGCCCAAGGCCACCCAGCTGGCGTGTGCCCAAGATGGAACTAGAAATCACAGGCTCCTGTTTCTAGTCTGACACCTTCACCACGACACCATGCTTGCTCTAGAAAACCAGGGTATTATACCATAACCCCACAAAAAGCTGGTCGGTTTGCTAGAGTAGGTTTGATCAGGAATACCCTCTTGAATTGGGGTTCTCCGTCATCTTGAGAAATATCTTCAATAGAAACAAGCGATGTACGTTTCTGTATGTTAACTTCTTTCCATATATCAGCCTAGCTCCTCATGTCCAGAGCATTCTACATTCTCACCAGAAGGTATATCATTGAAGATAGGTGGCGAAGAAAGTCCGTCCAACAGAAATGGAGGCTGTGGTATCTGTGGGGCAGGAGCTGGAGGACCTGCAAAAGCAACAGAGAAAGCCCTAGGGTTCCCCGAAACTAGGCTTCCCACCGTCCAGTTTTTCTCCCACCTGCACACAGGATTTCACCTGTTGTTGGATTGAGGTCCCCAAGGAGGTCCAGCAGCTCCCCACCAGCAGAAGCTGCCTTGCTGGAAGGGGCCATTGATATGACAGGAGTGATGTCATTGCTTCCCAAAAGATCCAGCAGGTCATTGGCCTAACAAAAAACACAGAGATAGCAGTCCATTAATCTATCTAGACAGAAGAGCATGCAACTCGGAAGAAAACACCCAGGGAAGCAGCTAAGCAGGGGGATTTCTGAAGAAAACCATCAACGGATCTTATAATAGTTTAAGTCACTCTTGCAGCCGCTGTTCTTGAATTCCACAAACATTCACTTTTCTTACTTGGCTGGCTGGTGGCAGGCTGGACAGAGGCGGCTTGGTCTCCAAGACTGTTGGCTCTGCTTCCCCATTGGGCTGAGCAACATCTGTAGGACCGTTAGCTGCCAACTTTTCCAGAACTGGCATACGTTCAAGCAGAGCTGACCTGCAAGGGAGCAAGGTAACCAAATCCTATGGTTCTATTCACATGGAGAACTGAGATAGAAGGCAATTAAACATTGCAGTGGGTCTCCCTGATAAAAGGACAAGAATGGCCAAAAATGCCTTTCTGTAGCAGTGGCACATCATGCCATCAGTTAAACTCTTTCATCTGAAATTTTAGAATATTTATCATGCATCTCTCTGTATCAATTGTAACTGACCACTTCCTAAATTCTTCACAAAACTACATCTCTGGCTGAGTTCACATAGCCTAATATATCGTATGTGAATTCAGCCAGAAATGTAGTTTTGTGAAGAATTTAGGAAGTGGTCAGTTACAATTGATAGAGAGAGATGCATGATAAATATTCTTAAATTTCAGATGTGTTTCTTAGATAATCTTATGATGTCTACTACTATCTGGCCATACAGGAAATGTGACTTCTAAACTAATTAGAAGACAATAACTATCCTTCAAAGAAGTATTTGCTCTTCATTAGAGCCGCTCATTATTTCAGGATAGCAGGATACCCAACTGAGCAAAGATAATGAATGAAGAGCTGTGATATCAAGTCTATCTTTCAGCAGGAGTCACTCTTCAGTCTCGTCACGTGCATCTCAAAGTGCACCATTGGACAACGAAGGGTTTGGAAAGGCAACAAGACCACCAGTCTCCAGGACTCACCTCATGTGGTCATACTTTTTGAATAAGGCGTTGTACTCCACTGCCCTCTGCTGGAGCTCCACATCAATGCTGCTGCCATATATAGAGACCACCTTCTTAATGCGACTGCAGAGAGAGAGAAAGGGGAGAAACGGTGAAGGTAGCAAAGAGCTTACTTTAGCAGGCCTGCCAGCCCCAAGCTTTTCATTACAGCGCGTTCGAGACACAACTACCATGGCCCTGGTGGCACTGAATGGATTGCCCGTGGAAACATCTGACCTCTGTCGCCAAGTTTTCCTCTGAGGTTCAACAATGAACACGGTGCTGGACACTCGTCTTCCAAATGCCAGCTTCCTGGAGAGTTTGGCTCTTTTCAGAAGCTTTTAAGTAGAGCACTAGAGACTCAGCAGCAAAGGCAAACCTCTTCCATACCCCAGAAAACTCACTTGACTGTGCAACTGAACCGCGTTGACAATTTCATGATGGCGGTGAGGGCGTAGCCCCGTGTGACTGATGCTGTCAAGTTGGAGACAAGGATACTTTCCAGAACATCAAGGACTTCATCCTCTGTGACCTGGGCAAGCCAAACGGTTGGACAGGGGTAAAGAAGCAGGGAAAGGAGCCACCTGACAAAAGCTCACACCCCAGAAACCACAACCATCCCCTTCCCTTCTCCAGTCAACAAACCTGGATTGGCTCCTCCTCTTCACACTGACCAGATACCAAGAGATCTCCATATTCACCAATGCACCAGGAAGCCACCTGTACCAGGGGTTGCTAGCAGAAAAGAAGGAAAGGTGACAGTTCAGCCATGTTCTCTACCTGGAGACAATCAAAAAGAGTATTCCTGCCCACCCCCACAGGACTTACTTGGGAATAATCTCCCAGAATGGCTTTGTAGAGTTTCTGTACAGTGTAGGCATGCATTTCCAAGCTGTTGGTAATGAGCTGGATAAGGTTGGGCACAGCATCATCACGAACATAGCTCCCTGCCTGGAATGGGTGGGGAAAAGTGATGGTATTACACTTTACTCATGGTTTAGCACTTAGAAAGAGGTTTCTATTAGGAAAGCTACAGACACTGCGCCAGCAAATTATATACCTCTGTGTGTGTGTGTGTGTTATATAAAAATATAACAGAATGTAAAGTCTATAAACCACTTAGATAAAAGTGATTAAACTGATAAAATAAAATGCTATACCAGCATAATATAATTTGGAAAATTCCATAGTCCAACTCTCCTCAAAACAGCTCAGTAAGTCACAGTTGGAAGTTAAGATGGCACTGAACAAATGGTGGTTATGACCGGTCCTCAGCAGTCCATTCACTCCCACATCCTCTCATATGCACAATCAAGATCTGGGCACTTGGCAACTAATTTGTCCCCGCTTCCCGCACCTGGTTGCTGCGCCCCGGTGACCTTCCCTGCCGGCATCCACAGAAAGTCACCATCAAAGTCAGCAAGGAAGGCCACCACAAACCTCCCTATCTTCTCCTCTCATGCACAAGGGGCCATACCCCCCTCTCCGCAGACTGCTACCAGTCCACGCTCCGCAGGGAACCGAGCATGCAAGCGGCAGGTGAGCGTGTGACGCTTCATTGCCGCATGCGAGAATCTAAGTTGCATGTGTGAACCCCTCCACCCACCGATCCCCATTGCTGCTGCTGCATCTGCCAGTCAATGGAGCCAGAAAGGTTGGGGAGCACTGCTGTAGCAGTACTGTACACAGCCTCCAACCTTCATTGCACAATCAGGCTAGCAGGGGACGAGGGTGAGCACTTTATAACTGCATTACTTAGCAATGGAAATTCCAATCCCAACTGCTGTGGTCAGTCAAAGACCACTGTGACCCTCAGAAAAAGAGTTTTCTGCTGCACATCATTAAAATAAACAGAGAAAGTGTGGAGGGATTCTTAAATGGCCTTACATTCCGAGAAGGAGAAAGGGCTTCTAAAGTGGTTGACACCCCATGAACTATTTAAAATGGTTTCCAATAATCTGCATTATTTGCAGACGGCTATTGCAAATAATAAAAATAATATATTCAATTTGTGAGCTGCCTGATTCCCAATGACTCTGAGCAGTATATCAAACGTAAGTAAAAAGAACAGAGGCAGAAGAGGCTAACAAACCCAGATGGGAAGAACACCCACAAAAAAAAGTGTGTGTGTGTGTGTTCAATCACACTTTGAGGCCATGTGAAGGACTAGGTCTTCAGGGCCCTTTGAAACACCATTTGGGTGGACTGTTCAAATCTTGGAGAGAATCTAATTTCCAAAGGCTGCACTGACTCAGAGAAAGCACTGAATGGCACCATTTAATTGAAAGAAGGATTCCAACCCTGCCAGATTGAACTAGTCAGGGAGATATTATAAGAGACCAGCAGTCACTCAAGTGGTGTCCCAGGCCATGAAGGGCTTTACAGGCAGCACTTGAACCACACCCAGAAGCAAACTCACAATCAATGTAGACCCCCTCATTTGTGGCATGCTTGTCTAACTGGGTCCCTCCTGCCCACATCCAGCAAGAGGAGTCCCTGGCCCTCTTTCAATGCAGCCAGTCACTCTATGATGTGCAGAGCACGAGCCCACTCCGCAGCCACTGAACAAGGACGCACCAGAAGGCCTGTTGCCTGGCATACATGAAATCATGGTGAAGCCCCTGTAGAAGCCATACTTACCGTTGTCAAGACTCGCATGATTGTATCTATGTGCCAGCGTTTAGAAGGAGCATATCTGGAAAATCAACAAACATATGTTCAGAGAGGATTGTATGCCACTATCTGCTTGATAATTTCCAAATTTTCCCACATATTCAAGCACAATACTTAAGTAATCTGGATTGTGTTGGAGACCTTTGTGAACTGAAGTTAAATCCTGCACTGGGGCAAAGAGGGATTTCTAGGGAAAGTGATGATCCTCATCGTTATCATTAGTTCAGTGCTCAATGGCATCTAGGCAATCTTGCAGGAAATAGGGCCTAATGGCATGATTCCAGCACACAAATGTACCGCCCTTTCTCCAATTTTCATAGCTGTTCAAGAACAGCTAAGAGTGGAGAGCAAGAAGAGAGTTTCACTGCATAGGGCGAAGAACCCCATTACTTCCCTCCAGTCAACAGCTTCCGATCCAGACACCAGTAAAAACCAAGGTAGCCCCTTTAGATGAGATAAAGCCTCTTATACAACCAGTTGGTCAGCAGGGTTTCCTACAACACAGCCTCTAAATTAGGCAAGTCCAACCTGCGGCCCTGGACAGCTAATACTGCAGCCCCACAAGATCGTAATCTTTTAACATGATGTGATTTATATACATTAACTATATTATATATTTTATATGAGGCCCAAGACAATTCTTTTTTTTTCTTTTCTTTTTTTTGATACTTTTTATTGTTTTTGTATTTTTATCCAACATTTCACATACATTTCGAGAACCAATGAGTACACAATATACGATCAAGTCATGAAATCTACAATATTATATACTTCTTAACATATACTATTGTCTAGCATTTAACAAAAAGAAAAAAAACCCAATATATAATCCAAACATTAAATCATATTAAGTCATTATCTATAATACCTATTTTAAATCCCTTTCTCTCTCCTTTTATACATTCCGATTTTCTCTTTCTTCTAACCATTTATACCATTTCCCCCAAATTCTTTAATAAAAAATGTTTCCCCTTTGTTTCTTAATATCATTGTAAGCCGGTCTAGCTTTGCACATTCCATTATCTTGTTTATTAGTTTGTTTTCTGCAGGGACAATTCTTCTTCACTCAATGTGGTCCAGGCAAGCCACAAAGTTGGATACGCATGCTGTAAAGGTTGGTGGCAGGACCTTGACTGGGGAAATTCGGCGGGTTATAAATCCAAATAAATAAATAGAATGGGTGGCAAGACTGGCCATAAACAAAACCATGGAAGCTCTTTAGAAATCTTACTTTTCTGCTGCAAGAAATATTCCTGATGCACAATCAGCCTTGAACTCGGGCTCACAAGAATCCAAAAAATATAGCAACTCTTTCATCATTCCCCGAATGTTGTTCCCATTCACAAGAGCAAAGCTGAGTTCCATTGCACGCCTGTGAAAGGTGAAAGATGAAATGGATTCATTAGTCACAGAGTATCATCAGGAAATGACACCCAACTTCACCTGATGCAGAAGGAAGAAACTGAGGCCCTGTAAGAACCATGGCACCCTTGAGAGTATTTCTGAAGCCACGGGTATGCTTGCTTAGTGACTTAGGTCTACCAAGTCATTCTCAAGTGTCATCCTACCTCTGCATGAATCAAGAGGCCATATCTCTTAGCACTGCCAGATTGTTTCCTCGCCAATGAAATTATCAACTTTTGAATAGGTGTCAACACAGAACCCTTCCTGTCCCCCAATGGCTAAGCACAATCAACCAGGTTTGCATTTCAATTCCCAGATCTGATAATTTCCTAAACTTTGAGATCATCTCCAAGGCAGTAATGACTACCAACCTCTGACATTTCAATACTTCAACAACAGTGATCTGCTAGGACAGCTTAATGAATAACCAACAGAACTTGCATTAAGTAGTCACTGAAAAATTAAGAGATCCGTTAAAACTACATCAAATAACCATTCTTTTTTATATTTATGTTCAATAACATGCCATGACAAATTATTTATTATTATTATTATTTATTAAATTTATACCCTGCCTCTCTTCCCCGATCAAGGGGAATGCGAGGTGGCTAGACAGCCCTTCTTTCTTCTGGCATCTTAAATTTCTCTCTACAAAGAGTGAATTTATCAAATCTGTTCAAAAACCGACTCAAAATTTCAAAGCTGAAATTCTCTAGGAGGCAGATCTCTTTTTTGATGCAAAAGCAATATTCTCAATGCTAGAAAGGATGAAAAAAATCAGTTAATTGGACCTAACCTGAAAATTACTGATGCGTCTTAAAAGTGCAAAAAATGCTATTTTTTCAATTGTGGGATTGCATTTTAAAACTGTGGGTAGCATCTGTAAAATGCTGTGAGATTTGAAAAATTAAATATTATAGCCTCTGCCCTATCTACCCCTGCTGGCTCTTACAACTCTACCCCGCTTTCCAAGACTTCCAAATCGGGTTAAGTTTTTCAGTGAATATTTAGTTCTCAACATCTAAACATTTAAACAGTAAGCAAAACTTGAAGCTATTCATAGGGAACATCATCCCTTTGGAACAAGCTACCTGCGAGATCCGAACTGTCCCTAGTCTGTCAGCCTTCCGCAGAGCCATTAAGACCTGGCTCTGCCGGCAGGCGTGGAACTGATTCCCCCTTGGATGAATGGATGTTGCCTGGTGTATGATTGAGATTATTGTTTTTATAGTTATAAATTGTTTTAAATTGTTATATGTTTTTTAATCATGTTGTAAGCCACCTTGAGTTCCCCTGACCAGGGAAGAGAGGCGGGGTATAAATCAAATAAATAATAATAATAATAATATTTGAGTCATCATGTTGTTTGTTTACCCAGATTGACGTCAGTTGAGGTGAAGAGTGCCATGCATACCAGGCCTAATAGCAGAAGCAATCATGCCATGACTCTAATCCATAGCTCCACCAAAATTCTGGATATGCTACATTGATGACATCTTTGTCACGATCAAACACTTACAAATTGAAGAAACACACCACTTACTTAATAACATATTCCCTGGGATCAAATTCACATGAAAAGAGGAAACAGACAACAGTCATGTTATGCCATGTTAACCTTTCATATCCTCTGTTAGACTTATGACCTTGAGTTGCTATTTGAGTCAGAGAGGGAACCATGCTCTTCTCTTGGCCCATCAAGACATTCTGTATTTGTGCTCACTTACGTAAATGCATAAATGCCAATACAACTCACAGCTGGCAAAACAATTTATCCCCTCATCATTTGCTCCCAGATTTCAGCACTTGTAAGGGCCTCACTGAAAAAGCAAGGATTTATTATCAATTACTCTTTTGCACCATATACCACTGATTGCAGTATTATGCATCAGGGCAAAACAATTAGAAATACACCTCCCAGATGCAATTTGCATTTATGTCCTTAATCAGTGATATAAATTGCTGATGGGGAGGAGCAAGCAAGATTCTGATTTGTTCTCTGTTTAAATTTTATTGTTTCAAGACTTCTAAGAGGCATGAATGCATGTCCTGGGAATGTTTATGTGGAATATTAATCTGCTATGGATTCATGAATGAAATGCTCTGGAAAACTAATTGTCATTTGTATGCAAGCAACATCACCAGGTTTAGTATACACACGCAGCCTTATATACTTATAAACCATATCCACAAAGGAAGAGCAGAATGTGGATTTACTGCCCACAAAGTGAGTGAATAAGATAATATTTTATGAATTAGATACATTATAAAAATGACCATAAAAATGTGGCACAAGTGGGATATGGCCTTATCAGCAATAATCCAGGGTATGTTAGAAGCAAGTATGCTGTGTAATAAAAAGGTAATTAAAAGTACTG
Source organism: Boaedon fuliginosus (assembly GCA_027560395.1). Classification (NCBI taxonomy): domain Eukaryota; kingdom Metazoa; phylum Chordata; class Lepidosauria; order Squamata; family Lamprophiidae; genus Boaedon; species Boaedon fuliginosus. Next base: position 54,617 of record JANHGC010001987.1, read on the forward strand.
ATTCACAAAGCTGCATCAAGAAAACATTCTCAAAATAGGCTCTATTTGAACGGCTGGCTCTACTGGCATTCTGATCCAGAAAGCCATAAACACTAGGTAATTTTCAGAGGGTTTTTTTTAAAAATCACCTTAAAGTGCAACAGTGTGCCGCTTCCCAAAAGCATACCCTGACTAAACATTATTAAGCTCAAATGAAAAGAAAATAAAAGAGTCTGCAAGCCTTTCAGTACAGTTCACCAGACAAGTCACTATCAAAATACAGCCTGGGAAGGAACTTCTGGTTTAGCTTTGGCGACAGGGTGCGGATTGACAGAGCTCTGCAATCCAGCACCCAGCTTTCCAGCCTGAGGGTCCATTGAGGACCTAAAGTTTCCTGGGAAGGGAAACGAAGCGAGGGAGCACGGTGCTGGGGGGTTGAGAGGAAGCGCAATCCTCTCCCCACCTAGATACCCGCTCTGAAGCCGACGGCCGGTAAAGACGGCACCAGAAATGGCGTCCATCAAGCCGAAGCAGACCGGGAAATAAGATCGTGCAGGAGAAGAGAAGGAGGGGAAGATCCAAACAGAGGTAGATCTGGGTGAAAAGAGAGCATAACAACAGAAAACCCCAGGACTATAACTAAAAAGGGTGTTGCTGCAACTGAGTAAGCGTGCGAAATTAAATTGAGGCAACGAAATATAAAAGAAAGTTCCGGTTCCCTTTTCCTGATTCCCTGCCTGGAGATGGAGTATTAAAGAACACAGACAGACGGGTGAGGAATTTACGTACTGAACTTTTAATATGGAGCAAGATGAGGGGCAAGCAGAGCTGGAAGGAATGAGTGAGCATTGTATCTCTTTTTTGAATAATATGCAGAGATATTCAGAGGCTATACATGAAATAGTAGAGGAATTTAAAGCGGAATTTAAAGCGGAATTTATAGACTTTAAAGAAACAATGAGAAAGATGTTTGAAGAATGGGGGGAAATCAAGCCATCGGAAGAGTCTGTGCAACATGTGAAACCTGGAGCGGAACAGCCCGAGGAGGAATGGAGTGAGAAAGCTGAGGAAGAGACTGACGCAGAGGGAAAGGGAAAGGCATTGATACAATTGAAACAAAAGGGAGATATACGGACATACCTTCTAAGAAGCAAAAAAGGAGTACTAAAGAATGATTTTAAGGCCATACAGGCACAAGAAATAAGCTGGAAAAGTACTCGGGCTGGAATTCGAAAGGGGAGCAGCAGATCCACAGTAAAAAGGAAGAAGGATGCAGTTACGGAGGACAAAGACAATAAAAGTTATGAGAGCAAGAGAGAGATTGAAAAGCAGGCAGGGACCAGGAAGGGAATGGACTTTCTAAAACGAAAGAATAGAGAAGAAGGCTAAGAAATGAATTAAAACCATGAAACTTA
>JANHGC010001987.1:56110-71062 GCA_027560395.1 Boaedon fuliginosus
GTATGGATTGTAACTATTACCCATCTCCACGTTAAAATTTCAAGCTAAAGCATATTACAATAAGTTGGGAAAATGCAGAGCTTGCTCTTTTGGTTTTTTTTTAACCAAATTGCAGAAGTATATTGATGCATAATGGATCCTGTTCCTTAGTCCACATAAGGAACATTTCACTAATTTAGAAATCTTACCTGAAGCATGCATGGGTAAAATTGGGTGTCAAACTGGCGGCCCGTGGGTTGGATGCGTCATGCGCAGGCCACGGCCACCCCAGCTCCTCAAAGGTAAAAAAGTGTGATAAATCTCGATACATCATGTGATGCAATTGAGTTGACACCAATGGGTAAAATGAAGCTCAAAGTTAAGTCAGGGCCGTCTTAACAGCATTATGAGCCCTGGGCAAAGCAGTATACTGGAGCCCCTATGACAACTACTCACAGGAATAAAAATGTAAATGGTCAATAAAATTATATATCTTATTGGCACTTCCAACAATAAAAAAATGTAAAATTAATAAATATGTTGCTGTATTTATATGATATAAGATGCATTGAAGGGTTAACATACACAGATTAGTATGGGGCCCCTATGCTCGTGGGGCCCATCAGGCCCCTTGCATTAAGACAGGCCTGAGTTAGTAAGCATCTGTATTGAGCAGGTTTTAATTTTTTTATTTTTAAAGCAATAGAAGAGACCACAATGTGAATGTACAAAAAATGTTTTAAATGTCACAGTCTGTACATGTCATACGCTGTTAGATATTGAATATTAATAGATCATCAAATAGATTCCATTGGTTCTGTAAACTTCGTTTGTGAATAATATAATTTTATTCTTATTTCTACACATTTGAGTTCCACTCTGAAGGAATTCTGTTCTCCTAAAAACTGCAAGTAACAATTGCAAGTTAAAGCTCATTCTTCCCGAGAATAACTGAATACCTGAAAGTTATATGCCCTTACCAAATTGCTGGACATTTTTTTTATGAAAGTTGCTCATTTGCTAAAGTTAATTCCTCTTCTCAGTCTAATTTTAAGCACCTGCACTCTTCACTCTTGCCTCTAATTTTGATTTCATATGTAGCAATCCATGGTTTAAAAGAATTTATTCATAAATCAATTGGCTGAGTTTATACATTGCAATGCATAAAGGGCTGGGCAACATATTAAATCTAAAATAACACAGCACAGTACAAAACCCACCCTTATTTGAAGCCACAATCCTGCTGAGTATTAACTGTGTAAAGCCCAACTAAACAGATTCATCTCTATGGATTTTGTGGACTTTGAAAAACCATAAAAACTAAACATACCAAACATTCATGCATCATTTGCAGAATATGACTGTTTCCTGTGCATTACAATCGCTACAATAGGAATCGTTTTCCCCCATTCAAAAAACTTTTTATCTGCAGGTTAATTGAAGAATCCCAATGTGGGCTCCAAGACATATTCACTTGCAAATTGCTTTGTGACACATATGCTAATAAACAATACTAATTGTATTTAGTTTCAAAGCCAATGAAATAGCGGATCCTTAAACTTTCCTTTTTGCTATGGGTTAAGTCTTCCCAGTAAATTCTACAAAAGTGACTTTTTAGTGGAAAAGTTACAGAAGTATGAAGTAAAATCTAAGAAGTACTTAAGTGGGATTATTTGCTGTCACCGTTCAACTACTTAGCCAGATGTTTTATTTGAATAAGTAAAAAAAATGTGTTTATTTGCTTAACTGGTATACGGTTTCCTAAATCACGGTAGATTTGTACTATCATTATTGCTATGGTTTATAGCTTGACAGATTTTATGACCTAAGCCATTTCAGTTCATAATCAGAAGTAATTGTGCTTTATTCAGTAAGTGATAGTTAAACTATTCATAACTTAACATACAGTCCTAGGTCATAAAGCAGTTTGTTCAAATTTATTTTAATGTATTTCTGAATCCCACCATTAGCTGACTATTCCAGTTAGTTCACATATATATCCCTGTGTTGTTATTGTAGCAGCTTAGGTGAGTTTGGATGATTCCCCCCCACATGTTGAGGGCCAAACTGGATGAGACAGCACTAGAAGAATATTTCTATTTGAGCCACTCGGAATCAGATTTAGTTGAAATGTTGTGCGAGCCTGAGGGGAGAGAAGAAAAAGAGAGTGCATAACAGCTTTTCAAATTGCAGAAGTTTTTTTGTAATTTATGTTGAGATTGTTATGTAAAACTTGTGCTCTACAGTTGGATGATAATCTTCCAATGACCTTGGGGCTTTTACTCCTCCTTTGTCTAAGTTACCAAGTGGACTGTTTCCCAGATAAAAGTAAGGATTCTTCATCTATTCTTCCCCCTCTTATCGCCCAGAGAAAAGGAAATATAATTCCTCCTCAACCCCAGCTGCAAAAATACAGACAAACATTGGATGAGAATGCAAGAGAAATTAAAAAAAAAAATCTCTAAAACTTTGCTGTCTCCTAGTGATTATCTGGAATTTGCAGCCCAGATCAACAAGGCATTGCCTGTATGCAGGCCAGCATCCTCCCAAATAAATAAATTGTAGAAGGAATAAAGAAAATAGTTAAAATAGTAGCAAAACATCTTGATTACGATCAGAAGTAGACTGAAAATGTAATTGTATTAAGATTTTTAAAAATAAAGATAACAAAGATCTTTAAAAAATCTTCAAGGCAGTGTTTAAAATGCTAATTGTTTGATCAGTAAGCTAGTTTATATTCATAGGATTTCTGGGAGAAGTAATCCTTTTGGTCTAATAGTTTGCCATGGCCTTGGTGAGATCATGTGAGATCCTAGCCATATGTTAAAAAACTTTATTTCTTAGAGTGTTTTTTCCAAGTCTATACAAGAGATGCATGCCTTTTTTTAAAAGAGACACAAAAATAGATTTTCCAAGTGGAAACTAGTATAGATATTCTCTTGATTTAATTTAAATTCTGAAGTTTGCATTTTGAAATAAAAGTTTTAAGCCAAATGAGTGAATCTCTATATATAAAAATGGGTGTGTGTGCATATATGTTCCAGCATAACTCTAGAATGTCTAGAGCAATTTCAACCAAACTTGGTACACAGATGACGTACTCTTTGGAAACAAATACTGTGGTGGTTAGACTAGTTAGACTACTAGAACACTCTTCGGAGTCTGTTTTCTGACCCCTCAGGGTATGTGTTCCATGAACAGCCTACATGTTTCTGGGGGCACAGGGAAAACATTTTTAATTTAATTGTCGCCGAAATCAGGGCTCAGGGAGAGGTTGCTCTTGCCATCATCTCCTCTTCAGGAATTGCAGAGAGGTTATTGCAGAAACGTTAATGAAAGGAGGGAGGACAGCCCATTTCGCACTTAGGTTGCCACGTGCCATCGCCATTCCTGTCTAATACAGGATTGGGATAAATAAATACCCGGGCAATGCCAGGTTATCGGCTAGTTTGTGATAAAAACACCAAAACAAATTTAATTAAAACTGAAATAACTTCTGTTGAGTTTATTTTATCCATCCAATGTATATAGCTGCCACCTCACAAATGTGAATCTGGGCAGCATACAATTTTAAAAAGCCATAAACTAAAAATATTCCACAATTAAGAAACATAAATACAGTGGAACCTTGGTTTGCAAATGCTTCTGTTCGCAATCTATTCAGTTCCTAAACAAAAATTCCATCTGAGTTTTGAATTGGTTCACGACCCAAAGCTCGGCTGGCGAACAAAAATGGTGCGGCGTTTTCCCTTCCGTGCATGCGCAGAATTGTCTGCACATGCGCAGTGAGTGTCCCTTCAGAACACGACCAAATCAGTTTGTGACCACATTCCGGGAACGGGTTGCGGTCGCGAACCAAGGTTTTACTGTTCTATCAAAAGACTAAGAGATAGAATATATGATGTTAGAAGCAATGTTTCCGCCACAACAATTCACCATTTTCTTCAGATCCCCTTGATTTTGAAATGAATTAGACTTGGGTCTAGATTTCAGCCCAAGCCTCAAAACTGATAGAAAGGTATAGTTAAAACACTATTTTGCACCAACTGAAACAATACTGCAACTTGCTGATACTACAGAAATACTCTTTTCTTACATTACTGTATAGGTAAGGTTGTTTGCTTCTTTCAATATAAATTAATGAGAAAAATATTATAATCTCTACAATTTCACAATAGTACATTGTCTATAAAAATTGTATGCTCCCCCAAAGACCTAAATATATAGTTGAAAGCCAACGTAATTTTTACTGACTTTATGTCAGCATTTTAGCAATGACCTACTACCCAGTTAGTCTAACAAGCATGCCGTGTAAAAAAATGCCAAGTTTGCTCACTCATTCCTCATTTTCCACGGTTGCGACATCTTATGTCTCACGGTTGTTCTCAGTAAAACTTGAGTTTCCTTAGTTTGTTCAACAGCAGTTGTCAGCTGTTGAATCACAGAATTTAATTTGTAGTGATTTGCTAAATGTGTCATCTTAACTCTCCCTAATTTGGGCTCCCCACTTTAAAGAGATGTTTGGATTACTCTTGGGTCTGGCAGGAGTCCAGCTCAGCAGTTGGACTCCATTCTGGAAGCCCACTCAGTACTTGCTGATTTACCAGACTGCCCCTTCCTCAGAAGGAGGAGTTTCAGATAATGTGTTAAATGATGCAAGAGGATTTGAACTTAGCATGCTTTGTGAACTGAACCATTTGTAGTTTATCTAACAAATGAGGGCTTGCCTTAGCAAGCTATGTGAACCCTTAAGGCTCTGATCCACCTCAGTTGCTCATCATAGCTTTAGAGAGCACCATGAGGCCTCTGGGGACTTCAAAATCAGTGGTATACCATACCAAAAAAAGATCCTACGAAGATTTTTCTTCCAGGTTTTATCGTTGTGGGGAAACATGGAAGTACAGTATTTGTTTTTCAGTTGCTATGCAATCTTCCAAGGAAGAAATAACCTTTTGGCAATACTTTTTGTTCAGAGCACTTGCTTCCTGATAAACCTTGGCAGTCATTGTGATCAGGTACAAAAGGCAGCATAGCCTGTGACTCAAGATATGTCAAGTTCATGCTGCAGACTTGAGGGAGGGGTGCGAAATCCTCCCCTCCTGATGTCTTCTTTGAGGCCAGCGGTAGGGAAACAGAGGCCTCTCCTGCTGCGGTTTGTGGAACACAAAACAAGAATGGAAAAAGTTGATCAGTCGGTTCTGACAGAAAGGGAGGAGTTGGTAAGGGAAGGCCTAATGTCCTAAGCAGACACAGGAAGTGACTCTCTTGTGGTGTGCAGTCCAAAAAAACTGTAAGAAAGCTTTGTTCACTTGTTCTCCTCTTCCTTGCCCTTTTTCAGATACATACAAATACTAATCCTGTTTAAAACACAGAGGTTATTAAAGGGTTGGAAGAGTAGAAACCATGGAACAGCAACTCGAAATAGGCATCAAATAAATTATTTTCTATGTCTGTCTCATTTGCCCTCTGTCCCTACTCTTGTTTCTCCTAATGGAGGTAAAACTAGATATGGGCCTGATAAGGTGGAATTGGCAGTGTTGAAGCTGTTTCAGGGATAAAAATGGGGGCAGAGGAAGGATTCAGCATCTGTATTTCACTTTTATCTGCTTTAAAGCAACCCCAATCTGCCTGCTGCCTTTCAAGCTCTGCAATCCAAGGTTTTAAAAAAACTTTTGCCACCATTATTTTGAAATAACATTTTAGAAGTAGGGAGTATCCATAAAGCAAAGTCAAATTTCCTGTAGTGGAAATCAACTCTTCTTAGAGACTTCCAAATACCATAGTTTTCTTGTTTCCTGTTCAACTATTAATTGGCCCTAACTTTGCTTAGTTTCTAAATCCAGACAATCTGCCAAGTGCTTCCATCTGCTATAGTCTTGCACATATTTTTTGCACTCCAGTTTCAGGGAGTCCTGAAGTTTTTCAATAGATGAGAGTTCAAATCTGGAAAGCCACGGATTCCATTTCTATCTCTGGGTCAGAGCCTTTCCTATTGCTGTGGCTCTTTGCCACTGTCTGGGTACTCAAGCTGTTCTTTGTGTGGTATCATTAGAGGATTGGGGAGGAGAACGAGGAGAATGAAAGAGTCAGCACCACAGTTGATTCTGTCCACCACATGTTTATACCACAGCCCAAAGAAGCATAAAGGTTGACTCAGCCTTCCATCCTTTCTAAGGTTGGTAAAATGAGGACCCAGATTGTCTGGGGGCAATATGCTGACTCTTGTAACTGCTTGGGGAGTGTTGTAAAGCTCTGCTAAGCAGTATATAAAATCTGAGTGCTATTGCTATCCATGTTGTAAGCTGTCCAGAGTCCTTTAGTAGTTGAGCGGCATAAAAGTGTAATAAATAAGTCAGGATTGGGAACTGAAAAGAGGCCTTGACTCTTCTTTGCAACTACTCTATTACTCTAAAGTGGGCAATTGATGGGATAGTTTTTGATAATATTAGAAAATAAGGAAAGGTCTTAGATAATAATCAGGATGTTCCATCTTGATTGGTTTAGCAAATCAAGAATATCTCTGAAAAGAATTTTAACCCCTAGCTTTAGTGTCTATAGAGATTCTCAATCATCCCAGTAATGGTTGGCCCAAATGTTCTTTTCCCAAAAACCAAGAAAGACTCAGTTGCTAAAGAGATAGCAAACTCTTCCCCAGCTAATCATCTCTTACAGAGAAGCACTCTGCTGTATCCATGCCATGTCTGTATGTGAGGATTTTTATTTTTCTTCCTTGAAATTCCACTTAACCTCAGGTGCTTTTTTGCAGACATTAACGGATGTGATTTTGATAAGTGAATAGACTACTTCCTGATATAAAAAAAAAGATTTAGTGTGATTTTTATTCCCTTAAACTATGTAAGATAAATGTTGCCAAAACATCCCCAAACAACAGAGACTAGCAGCAGGTAGTTGTTGACTTATGAGTACAGTTAAGCCTAAAATTTCCATTGCTAAGCAAGACAGTTGATAAATGAGTTTTTCCCCATTTTATGACTTTTCTTGACACAGTTGTTAAGTGAATCACTGCAGTTCTTAAGCTAATAACAGTTATATTAAGTGAATCTGGTTTCCCCACTGATTTTGCTTATCAGAACATCACAAAAGCTGAGGACGCTGCATCCCTCATAAATACGTGGCAGTTTCCAAATGTCCAAATTTTGAACAGGTGACCATGGGGATGCTGCAGTGATTGTAAGTCACTTTTTTCAGTGCTGTTGTAACTTTTAACAGTTACTGGACAAATTGTTATAAGTCGAGGATAGTTGTTTATCACTTTATGGCAACATGAAGCTCATTCGTTATATCCTCTGCTGAGATCCTCACTATGTGGATCTCTGAGAATGAGATGAGTGGTACCTAAATTTTATAAATAACACATTTTCTTGAGTAATACAGGTGGACCATGCTTAATGACTGCCCTATTTAGCAACTGTTTGAAGTTACAACAGTCCTAAAAAAAGTAACTTTATAACTAGTGCTTTTGTTTGTGACTGCCACAGCCACCCCAACACTCTTGCAATTTATATTCTGGCATTACACAACTTGCAGGGATTTTCGACTGTTGGCAGCATCCTGTGTCACATAACTGCCATTTGTGCACTTGTGCAATCAGCTTTCAACAAAAAGAATCCCCAGAGAAATAGACAGTAAAATTGCAAGTCACATGATAGCTCACTTAACAATGACTACAGCAAGTCATGAGCCTGTCATAGTCACGTGACGTTTTGCTTCACAACAATTTTTATTAAGTTTCCCAAAATTCAGTGATAAAATTAAGTAGTAATTGTCAGCTGCCATTTCCCATTAAAAATCCTGTGGCTAACATTAACAGAAGAAGCACAGGCTAAATTACAAAATCTATTGCAGTTTAAGGCTAATCTGTTTTTGGACCAGCAACATATCCATATTCTTTTGTATACAGGTAATTGGAATAAATGCATCTCTTTTTGTTGTTTGTCCATATTCTAGAGATGAGTTGCCTTGAGGCTGTATAAAAACACTAGGTGTATTAAATCTCACACCTTGGAATAGTGAGATGTTCCTACGTAGAAAAGAATTCAGTACTTTATTGTAGGGCTGTAGAAATGCTACAAGGATTCAGGGTCTAAATACCAATTTTGTTGAGGAATCATGAATTCTCTCCCTAAATTTTTCTTGTAAATTCACACTTGATAGTCTAGTCCAAAGAAACTAAGGAAAAGTAATGAAGAAGCAATAGTAGAGAAATGTTAAAACTATGAAGATCAGTTCCACACTGTCTTTCTTTGTCTGCAGCTTAGACATCTGTAAAGTGCCTTCTGAGATCTCTCTGACATGGTTGACCGTAAAAGAATGTCTGTAATTTTTGAGGAATGTCAACTTGTTGAAACCTGCTGTAGACAACAACAGCACCATCCCCCTTAACAACAAAAAAATTGGATATAGGCTGCAGTTATTGCATAACTGCAATGGCAAGAGGATGAAGATTTCACTGTAAACCTGTTTTGTAATCTTAACTGAGAATAGCTGAACATTTTTTTTTCTAAGTTCAATACTTTTTTAAAAAAGATATTAGAAAAATTAAAGATATATAATATTCTGTCTCTTCTTTTTCTCTGATCATCAATATCAATCTATTCATTTCTGCATATTCTAGTGTTTTACTTATCACATTTTCCTCACCGGGTATTATTGATCCTTTCCAGTTTTGTGCAAATACAATCCTAGCTGCCGTCAGTACCTGGATCATTAAATATGTATCTTTCTTACTGTATGTTTTTGGTATTATTCCCAATAAAAATATTTCTGGCTTCAATTCTATATATTGTAGCGTCAATTTTTCTAACCACTCTCGTATGTTTAACCAGTATTTTTTTGCATGTTCACATGTCCACCACATATGGTAATATGATCCAAGTTCTTACAAAGAGATCCACATAAAAGGGAAGTAAAGAGGCAAACGGAGCTGAAAAAACATCAGATTGCCTTACAAGAGAAGGAGGAACTAACACAGAAGATACTAATAAACCTGGGAGGTGGCTGGCATATAAGCTGAGAAAAGAAAAGGAAAAAAAAAACAATACAAGGCCTAGTCGATGGAAAAGGGGAGATACAATGTTCAAATGGAAAGAAGAAGGAAACAGTGCAAGAATATTATCAACAGTTGTACCAACAGACAGATCTGCCTAGAGAGAAAATAATGACATATTTGGACAAGGCAGACCTACCTAAAGTACCAGAACTGGTAAGAAAAGCATTGGAACAAAAAAATCACAATGACAGTTCCAATCATAACATGCATTTATAGGCTTACCTTATATTCTTGTCATTATTGAGTAAAAATCGACCAAGAATGTTAATGGCCAGCACCTGCAGAGAGAGACAGATAGATAAGGTCACAAACGACCTCTCCAACAGAAAATATCAGGTGGGGGGGGGGGGGAGAGAAGGAAGGCAGAGGGTGAGTAGCAATGCAAGACATTGATCAACCAAGGAATTAAAGCATATAGCTAAATCCCACTGGTGCCCAATCAGACTTTTCCTTCTGAAAAGTTCTGGTGTTCCTGAGGAAGCCTGGAAAAGCGATGCTCCAATGTAGCGGCCATTTTTCCTTGGGGACCCATAGAGCCAAAGTGACGTACTCTCAGGCCGCTCTCAGACTTTATGTCCATGATAGTTAAGACGGTTTCATAAAGAATGGCATTTCCCACATTTTTGCTTGTTTCCGTGTTTGTGGCCACCTGGAATACAGAGGATGGTTTAAAATTTTCTGGTTACCAGTCTAAGACTTCCCAACCACCCACCCACAATCCTCTCACCTGTGCAAGAATGTCATTCATTGCTTCGCTGGAGTCATCATCATTTCGGCCCAGAATTCTCAGCAACCGCAGGATTCGAACCTGGAAAAGATTACCATTGTTGTTTCAGATTCCTTAAGATGCCTTACAGAGGAAGCCAATTCTGCTCCCTGCCTTCAAAACAACTAACCTGCAGAAAGGGGTCACTGATGCCCGAGACATCATGCTCTGGAGAATAGCCTGACATAATAAGGTTTTTCAGAATGCGAACAAGCTGGGGTACAAGCTGAAAAGAACAGAAATCAAGAGTTGGATTTTGGACTCTCTCTGCAACTCATGGATCTATTTGATGAATCTTTCACAAAGAAAAGCCCCTTTGCTTAGCCTCTCCCCAGCATATTTACAGTAACACTCAGGATTATTTTTAATGCAGTACTGTTGGATGGCAGCAGTTCATATCTCAGCACAGAAACTAAAAAAAGCCGGCAGTTGCAATATGTAAAGTGGTGGGGTGGGGTGTCGTTCTAAAACTGATGACAAAAATCTCTGAATAGGCCCAGGTGGCTCCTATTAATAGGAGCCCACTGAATTCAGCCCTGAAATGTTTGGAACCCAGCCCATCCCTCTCTGCCTGTTTCCACTACACACGTCCTATGAAAACACACCAGAAAAAGGGTAGCAAGGTGTGGCGGCAGTTACAGCAATGCAGAGTCCCTCCAAGGCTGGACTAGCACATTAATCCAGCAGAGAGAAGAGCAGCAGGCAGAGCATTGGCCTCTACCACCCTATAGCAAAGCATGCACTGCGTTGAGGGGTAGGGTGGGGCGGAAGCAGGGCACTGGAAGCACCTTCTTACCTTTTCATTCTAACCCACCAGAGCAGGATTCCAAGCAGAGAAAGGGGACAAAAGAGATGAAGGTAAGTACTGGACAGAGAAGACTCAGCTTGCAGCCTCAACCACCATCACCAGCCTAGACTCAGGCAGCCAGGACACTCGAGACGGCGAGGGTTCTCCTCTCCCAACCAGTCTTCCCCAAGGGACAACGGCTTCTTCCCTTTGCATCCAAAGGCTAGTCCCCTCCAACTTCAGAGCTAAGCGATGAAAGCAGCGGCAGAAGCAGCTCCTGCCTTGGCATACATCGCTTGTGGTTACATCTGATAAGGCCATTTGTTCATAAAACGGAACAAGCCAAAGATATTCTAACAGCCATAAAGGGGTTCTGCTTATCGTGCGTGTGTCTACAGGGTGTGAAATACACATCCTGGCCCACAACCAGGGACCATCTTGCCACAGCCAGGACCAGAAGCTTATTCTTCTCGCTCAAAGGACAAGAACAGGAACCCAACTGCACAAAACTTTCACATGGCCTCACCTTTCTGAAGTGGGCAAGCATGTCTGGGCTTCTTTCACACATTTCAGTGAGGAGGACAACAGAAGTGTGAAGGACACCTGTGTAAAGGAGCACATGAACCCACATTTTATGTGGCTACTGTAGCACAAGGTTATGGAAAGATGCTGTGGCTAAAAAGAATTATTACCATGGTTCTTCTCATTCAGCAGGTTTTTTGTGGCTGGCAAAAACATCTCCATCAGTTCAGGCACCTTCCTGATGACATGAACTGCACATAGGGCTGCCTGTAAATGAACCAGCGCATTTTAATTAATTTATTTATTTATTAGATTTATACCCCGCCTCTCTTCCCCGGTCAGAGGGAACTCGAGGCGGCTCTTCATTTCTTTGGGGAGCCTCTTCAGGGCTCCCCAAAGAAATAGGCTATTTTATTTGGATTTTATTCAAGTTCTGGAATTTACAACATTGGACAGAAACATCTGAAGCCTGCAAGAATAGGAGATATACTCAGCCAAGAGAAAGGCAACAACTAGGGAAATGCTCCCATAAGTACAGCCTCCTTCCCCTAACAGCTGAAGTAACTCAAAGTCTGCATGTTAGAAGGAAGACAATTTCACCAGCCACTAATGGCAGAAAAACGCCACTTAAGTCTCTCAGTGAGATACCTTTTTCCTCAGGTAGGAGTTAGAAGTCTTCAGAAGCTTCTCCACCTCTCCAGCAAGGTCCCGGCACATTTCAGAAGAGCCCATGCAGCCCAAGGTGCAGAGTGCCAAGCCCTGCACATACTGTGTGCTATGATTAAGGTCACTGCAGATGGAGAAAGCAACGGGTCAAGGAACTACCAGGAAGAGGCCAAGAACCATGGAGGAAGTGCATCAGATGTTGTTTCTGGACAGCCAAACTGAACTGTGTGTACACTGCAAATGAAATAGTTTCTCAACCAACAGAGAGTTAAAGTCTCTGGAAGCCTCTGTCCAAGAATCACTAGTTTGAATGCCAAGCTACCTCGTGCACATAATGATACGCCAGATGCCTACATGTCGCGAGTGGGAAGTTTGTGCTCTGTCCCAGCTCAACTACCAGGCTGTCTCTTACATCGTATGCAGGAACTCTTTTCTGTCTGAGGTAGGAGAACACAGACTGCTCAGAATCAAGTCCCAAGCACTAGATCAAGATTTCTTATTTCCACCCTCAGTCCCGGGAAAGCAAGCAGTCTTACTTCTTGATGCAATTGGTCATGAGGAGATGAACATCCTGCCTCTCATCCAGGAGTAACATGGCTCCAAGATATCCAATGCGCTTGTCTGTGAATTTCTGAGAGGCAATCAGCTTTAGGCACTCCAGCTGCAAGGGGGACAGTGGCAATTAAGCATTAGCATTTTTATTACAGGAAGATCTTCATATGGCCAAAATGATCCCCACCCAAACATTCAAGGCTGGGAATAAACTTGGAGAATATTGGCTGTCTGATACTCTTGCGTTTCCAATGCCCAGATCAGCCTTGGTTGCTGCTGGAGAAATAAAATCTGTGTCTACAGGGCAGCAATGACCAAAACCCAAGATTCTCCTTAGAAAAGAATAACTTGAGTGTCAGTTGGGCTCCAAATGAACAGAAATGCTCAAAGCATCTCTAATTCCACATGCTCCTCTCTTGCCTTGGCAAGCCAATAAAAAAGATTGTAGATTCCTACAGTGTTCATGTATGCATATAGGTTATATATATGGCCACCTGTCTCACATGGAGATCCCAGGCAGATCACAACATTCAATAAAAACGTAATTAAAACTGAACAATCCCCACCAAGCGCCAGACCAACCAACAGTAATCTGCTAGTTCAACCACTATTCTAGGGCAAGTACAGTTTATAACGTTGCAAAAAGCTCACTTTTATTAGTTTTCAAAACAAACTACAAAAAAGAATAACCAAGCATGGATGTTAAATCCCCCCATGTCCAAAACAAAAACCCACAGGATATAGGAAAAGCGGTCAACAAGCAAAGAAAAAGTAAAACCTATTGCATAGCATGATTATATCCACATCAAGATTATTAAATCAGAAATGTGGATTACCCATGCTGCCCTTGGGCTCACAGGATCTCAAATATTTTTAAAGCACTTTGAGAACCATCTCAAAAGAAGACTTGGAGAAATTAAACGAGAAAGCTTTAAGTTACCTTAACTGCATACCGATGCGGTTTTGGCATTAACTGAGGTTGACGGGAGTAAACAGGTTTAAAGATCTAATGTGTAGTCTCAATGCTGGTTTTCTCTATCTGCAGGGGTCGCTGCTACAGAAATATTGCAAAGGTAGGTTCACTGTATGCTCCATGAGCAGTTTTGAAGGAGCAACCACCCCAATCAGGCAATAGAAAAATAATACCAGGGAGAAAAATTATGTAATGATGGATTGCATCTGGAGCTTGCCTGTTATACAAATTGCAGACCAGTTTCAATGTGCTTGATAAATTCTGCAAAATGGTATGGCATGAGGAATAGGTAAATCATCTCACATTTGGGGGCAGCAGAGGTGACCTATTTGTTCCAAGTCAGTTCAAAGCTGACTTAATACCTGAAGTCTTATTTGGAAGACACCAACCTGGGGAAGGAACTTTTCCCTGAATAATACCCATTCTCCTGTTTTTCTGAAGTAATAATGAAACAAAATCTATGCCGCCGTATAATGTGAAGAAACATTTTTTGGCCATCTATGGAAACTGAGAACCTCTTCTTCTTTAATATCCTGCAGGAGTTTCCAGTTTTCTCCCATACTCAGAAGGGTAAAACCCGTAAGGTGCTCAGCTGCCAATCAAGTGCGAATGCTGCATGTCCAGGGTCTAGATTTCAAGAACTGTGAATGCTCACCTGTTTAACATTCCAAAAGAAGGTGGCTCACCTGTCCAAAGTGGGCAGGATAGCCCAACATGTGCATGTACAGCAATTTAGCTACATTCCGGCAGCGGTATGTGTTGTCCTCTTCTCGAAAGGATGATCGGATAGCAGCACATTCTTTCTGAATCATCTCTCTTTCTTCTGCTTGTGTGCGTGCAGTCCGGATGGTCCGGATCAACTCCCGGAGTCTGATGGGGGCTGGCATCCTCTAATAAATGGAAAATAGATGAAATCAATGGCTGCAGACAAATGACCATGGCAGAATTTCCCAAGTAACAGCCTCTTTGGCAATCTTGTCTCCATTTCCAGTATTTCTTATGTTAATTCAGGGCTGCCACATTAAGCCAGCAGTCTCAGACTATTCTATAGAGTGCAACCCATGGATATGTGGAAATAACGATACCTCTACTACTGATGAAGAATACACCCTAGAATTAAAATAGAATGTATCTGTATTTGCTGCTTGTAAAAAAAAAAGCAATGCTGTATTCACAGCAGCCCAAAATATGGATATGTATGTTTCAGACGGATACAGGTGGCCTTTAGGTTCGGACCACTTGTTCAGCAACTATTTAAATACCAAATTATTACCAGTGATTAGAGTTGCAGCCATTGCAGGGTCTCTGTGATCGTGTCATTGCGATCTGGGCACCCAGTTCCCAGTTTCCAAGTCTCACGTTGCAGTGAGCCACAATTACTTGATTTCCGATATTCCCTGCTAGCTTCCCAAAAACAAAGTCAATTAGGAAGCTGGCAGGAAGTCCAAAGTCAAGGCCATATGAGGTTCTTGCTTAACAACCCATCAAGCACCTTTGGGATGGCTACTGGATTGCATTAATTGCCGTTGGTCCTGTTACTCTTTCAGCCTAATCAACCTCACAAGGTGGTTACTTACATTACATTACATTTATTACATTTTCATGCCGCCCAATTCCCGAAGGACTCTGGGCGGCTT